>CM060255.1:2967975-2988056 GCA_030684275.1 Acipenser oxyrinchus oxyrinchus | reverse complement strand
GCTGTTATACAAAGCACTCCCTTATATACAGTGCCTTGCAAAGTATTCGCCCCTTGAACTTTATGACCTTTTGCCACATTTCAGGCTTCAAACATAAAGATATGAAACTGTAATTTTTGTGAAGAATCAACAACAAGTGGGACACAATCATGAAGTGGAACGAAATTTATTGGATATTTCAAACTTTTTAACAAATAAAAACTGAAAAATTGGGTGCAAAATTATTCAGCCCCTTAAGTTAATACTTTGTAGCCACCTTTTGCTGCGATTACAGCTGTAAGTCGCTTGGGGTATGTCTCTATCAGTTTTGCACATCGAGAGACTGAAATTTTTGCCCATTCCTCCTTGCAAAACAGCTCGAGCTCAGTGAGGTTGGATGGAGAGCATTTGTGAACAGCAGTTTTCAGTTCTTTCCACAGATTCTCGATTGGATTCAGGTCTGGACTTTGACTTGGCCATTCTAACACCTGGATATGTTTATTTGTGAACCATTCCATTGTAGATTTTGCTTTATGTTTTGGATCATTGTCTTGTTGGAAGACAAATCTCCGTCCCAGTCTCAGGTCTTTTGCAGACTCCATCAGGTTTTCTTCCAGAATGGTCCTGTATTTGGCTCCATCCATCTTCCCATCAATTTTAACCATCTTCCCTGTCCCTGCTGAAGAAAAGCAGGCCCAAACCATGATGCTGCCACCACCATGTTTGACAGTGGGGATGGTGTGTTCAGGGTGATGAGCTGTGTTGCTTTTACGCCAAACATAACGCTTTTGCATTGTTGCCAAAAGTTCGATTTTGGTTTCATCTGACCAGAGCACCTTCTTCCACATGTTTGGTGTGTCTCCCAGGTGGCTTGTGGCAAACTGTAAACGACACTTTTTATGGATATCTTTAAGAAATGGCTTTCTTCTTGCCACTCTTCCATAAAGGCCAGATTTGTGCAGTATACGACTGATTGTTGTCCTATGGACAGAGTCTCCCACCTCAGCTGTAGATCTCTGCAGTTCATCCAGAGTGATCATGGGCCTCTTGGCTGCATCTCTGATCAGTCTTCTCCTTGTATGAGCTGAAAGTTTAGAGGGACGCCAGGTCTTGGTAGATTTGCAGTGGTCTGATACTCCTTCCATTTCAATATTATCGCTGCACAGTGCTCCTTGGGATGTTTAAAGCTTGGGAAATCTTTTGTATCCAATCCGGCTTTAAACTTCTCCACAACAGTATCTCGGACCTGCCTGGTGTGTTCCTTGTTCTTCATGATGCTCTCTGCGCTTTAAACGGACCTCTGAGACTATCACAGTGCAGGTGCATTTATACGGAGACTTGATTACACACAGGTGGATTCTATTTATCATCATTAGTCATTTAGGTCAACATTGGATCATTCAGAGATCCTCACTGAACTTCTGGAGAGAGTTTGCTGCACTGAAAGTAAAGGGGCTGAATAATTTTGCACGCCCAATTTTTCAGTTTTTATTTGTTAAAAAGTTTGAAATATCCAATAAATTTCGTTCCACTTCATGATTGTGTCCCACTTGTTGTTGATTCTTCACAAAAATTACAGTTTCATATCTTCATGTTTGAAGCCTGAAATGTGGCAAAAAAGGTTCAAGGGGGTCGAATATTTCGCAAGGCACTGTATATATACAGTACTGTGCAAAGGTTTTAGGCAGGTGTGAAAAAATGCTGTAAAGTAAGAATACTTTCAAAAATAGACATGTTAATAGATTATATTTATCAATTAACTAAATGCAAAGTGAGTGAACAGAAGAAAAATCTACATCAAATCCATATTTGGTGTGACCACCCTTTGCCTTCAAAACAGCATCAATTCTTCTAGGTACACTTGCACACAGTTTTTGAAGGAACTCGGCAGGTAGGTTGGCCCGTTCTTCTGTGGATTTAGGCAGCCTCAGTTGCTTCTCTCTCTTCATGTAATCCCAGACAGACTCGATGATGTTGAGATCAGGGCTCTGTGGGGGCCATACCATCACTTCCAGGACTCCTTGTTCTTCTTTACGCTGAAGATAGTTCTTAATGACTTTCGCTGTATGTTTGGGGTCGTTGTCATGCTGCAGAATAAATTTGGGGCCAATCAGATGCCTCCCTGATGGTATTGCATGATGGATAAGTATCTGCCTGTACTTCTCAGCATTGAGGAGACCATTAATTCTGACCAAATCCTCAACTCCATTTGCAGAAATGCAGCCCCAAACTTGCAAGGAACCTCCACCATGCTTCACTGTTGCCTGCAGACACTCATTCGTGTACGCTGTCCAGCCCTTCGCGAACAAACTGCCTTCTGCTACAGCCAAATATTTCAAATTTTGACTCATCAGTCCAGAGCACCTGCTGCCATTTTTCTGCACCCCAGTTCCTGTGTTTTCGTGCATAGTTGAGTCGCTTGGCCTTGTTTCCACGTCGGAGGTATGGCTTTTGGCGCAAGTCTTCCATGAAGGCCACTTCTGACCAGACTTCTCCGACAGTAGATGGGTGTACCAGGGTCCCACTGTTTTCTGCCAGTTCTGAGTTGATGGCACTGCTGATCATCTTCCGATTGCGAAGGGAAGTAAGCATGATGTGTCTTTCATCTGCTGCAGTAAGTTTCCTTGGCCGACCACTGCGTCTACAGTCCTCAACGTTGCCCATTTCTTTGTGCTTCTTCAAAAGAGCTTGGACAGCACATCTGGAAACCCCTGTCTGCCTTGAAATTTCTGCCTGGGAGAGACCTTGCTGATGCAGTATAACTACCTTGTGTCTTGTTGCTGTGCTCAGTCTTGCCATGGTGTATGACTTTTGACAGTAAACTGACTTCAGCAACCTCACCTTGTTAGCTGAGTTTGGCTGCTCCTCACCCAGTTTTATTCCTCCTACACAGCTGTTTCTGTTTCAGTTAATGATTGTGTTTCAACCTACATATTGAATTGATGATCATTAGCACCTGTTTGGTATAATTGTTTAATCATACACCTGACTATATGCCTACAAAATCCCTGACTTTGTGCAAGTGTACCTAGAAGAATTGATGCTTGATGCTGTTTTGAAGGCAAAGGGTGGTCACACCAAATATGGATTTGATTTAGATTTTTCTTCTGTTCACTCACTTTGCATTTAGTTAATTGATAAATATAATCTATTAACATGTCTATTTTTGAAAGCATTCTTACTTTACAGCATTTTTCACACCTGCCTAAAACTTTTGCACAGTACTGTATATATATATATATATATATATATATATATATATATATATATATATATATATATATATATATATATATATATTCTAACCATTTCTGAAATATATCCTAATATCCTTGTATATTTCAGTTATTTATGGATAGACAGACAGACAGCTTTTATGAACTGCAGCTGCAATAAAATAACTACAGCTGTGAAATATTTCAAATGAATGTGAAGAACTGTAACACTGTAAAGGTTGGGAGCGCACCTGTGTCCGTGCAGGTAATCGTAACCACTAAGCAAAGAAGCTGGGCTTACTGGCACATCCGAGACCCTGCTGAAGTAAAGTATGACTAACACGTAAATAAGTGATCAGTCCACTCCATGACTGCCCCACGCCTTTTCCTACCTTGGGGAAGCTGATGAAAAGACCTTACTGAGGAAGCCACACTTAGCGAGTCACTCTCTGAACTGCATCTGTAAGCTGAAGACTGCATATTGCACTGCAGCCCTGCCCCACTCCATTGAAATGCACTTATAAATACAAGCAGCACAAAACAATGGCTGGACCTTTCCCACCTGCTGTTTTTTCCTCCGATCCAGCTTTAATATTTGACAGAGAAACAACCCCGCCCTACTCACTGCTTTATTTCATCTCCTGTTTCCTGTGTTTCTAATCATCTGACACAATCTATTTGTTTTAAGGAGGACCGGCACTAATTATCAGCAGTATGTTTTATGTACCGTTATACTCTAAACCTGGCAATAAATATAGTCTTGAAACAACTTGCAAGATAATCAATAGAGTAGAGGCATAGAGAACCATAGACAATTACAGAGAACGCACATAATAGCATATTGAACAGGTATGGAATTCAGTGTTATTTCAACTGGTTGTTTCAACTAGTGTTTGCTGTCATTCGGAGTTGTATTGAGTGATAACCCTGTCCCACCTACCGACATGTATATAGAGACAGAGGGAGACGGTGGGGCTCAATGCAAGCTCAAAGATAGGTAACAGCAGATTTTGAGAAAAATGATAAAAACTCAATATTGGATCAACAGAACCCAGACCCACTCCATTCCAAACCCTATATAATACAAGGGATTCATATGCCATTGGAAGCTACTTAATAAAATGTAGGTTCAATAAAATATCCCTTTAAATGTTGGCACATTACTAAAACACATTATCATGGCCCCCTGTATGTTACCTCTCTTACATGTTTGGATTCAATGGATTTGTACCTTTAAAGCCCTGTTTAGCTGTCACCAGCTCCCTTCTCCCTTGGAAATGCATTTATCTTTTGGGAACAGTACTGTAAAAATCAAAACAACTTTGGAATAAATTACAAAAATGCATATTTAGTTTTCAATCTCTTATTTTTTTCAACCATTATATTTCATTGTAGAATGATCCAACAATAAATGCTTCCATTTATTTTCCATCAGCACAGCAATGGAATATGCTGTACAGTATGCAAACGGCTCTGTGGCACAGGCTGCAAACTGTTGTTTTTATCCATTAACCTGTTTGCAGCCTCTAGTCCCAGAGGTGACAGGTAGAAATAGTGCCCTCCCTTGGAGCACTCACAGAAAGGGTGTACATTTACAGACGGGAGTCTATGGTACACCTGGCCACAAGGGGCAAGCGAGGGAGATCATTAGAGCAGCATGCAGTCTGCAAGGATTCACACAAAGTGCAAAAACACAAGTTTATTTTAAATGTATTTCCCTTGGTGAGCACCTAGCCCACAGTCTATCATCCGATTTATCATCTTTGCTGGACTGGGATGTGCTTCACCGAGCAGGTCTTGTGAATCAACATGTAGCCTTATATCCTCTAAGCTGTGCTGATCAGCGCTCATCCTCTAGATGCACATTGCAAATGCTGCAAAATGGTGATAAATCTCACATCACCCTCATCCCTAGATACAGACAGGACCTAATAACCTGCTCAGCCATCAGGTTTTATTTACCTTCCAACTCATAAAATGCATGGGCGATTGATCATCATGTGCTTCTCTCTGGTGGCTTGAGTAACACAGCATTATCCGTTTCTGTTTAGGCAGCTCTGTAAAAGAACACCCTGGTGGAGGATTGTCAGGGTTATTGATTGTTTAACTCAGCTTGTACTTCAGATTCAAGTGGAAAACAAGCTTCATTTATTTTTATTTTTTACTGTATGTGGGATTTAAGCAGAAAGTATGCCTCAGCTGCATCAGAGCTTTTTAATAGAATCAAAAGCAACATGCTCTTGAAATGAAGTTAAGTGACTATACTGAAGCAGAGTTCAGTGTGGTATAAAAGTCATGTGTATTATGCTTTTATTTATTCATGCAGCACCAATAAATACATTCATGTAAAGAAAACCTCACATACTGTACTGTGCACACCAGCCATCAGCATTGTCTTCTCTTAAGCTGACAATCTTACCACATTCAAATAATGTCTCCTTTTGAAGGGCAGAGCAACACAATGTTGTCTTTGGTTTACAAACGTCACTGGAATTGTGACTTCACTCTCCTGTATGAAGTCACTATTGGTTTTATTACATCCTTACATTTACTCATAATACTTTCTTTTCCTTTACGCTTCATTAAAGGAATAAAGCTAATTAACATGCACAGTTAAGTATCGCATCAGTAGCATGAAGATCTGATTTTACTGTATAGATGCACAATATATTTGTATGCAGTACAGGATGAAATTGAACAAGCCAAAGAGGCAGCTTTTAACAGGAACATGGAAAGTCCACAACCATAACCTCATGTTCACCCTGAATTGCTTAAAGACTTCAATTAATTGATCTTTGCTGTGAGTTCAGAGAAGTGCATTGCTGTCGGCCTGGCTGACATTTTTTGGTTGTTACCGAAATCAGGTACAGTGCCCTTTCTGAGACAGTAGTACAAAAAACTGTCAACCTGCAACGAGGAAACAATACACAAATCTGTGTCTCCTAATCTGCCAAAAATCAATGTAATTTAAAGAGATTGCATCACTTTAAACCTCTTTTGTTTTATACATTATTCTGATCCTAAAACTAATTTCTTCCTGCAAAGCATCTTATGTACACAGTACTGTATGCAGATACTGGTTATCACCTTCAACACAATTGCTCATTTTGCTTTTTATATTGTGGTAAAGTACAATAGCACTCATATTTTTATTAGGACTTAAAGGAAATGCATTTGCAATGCCCCACACTTCATTCACTGATATGAAAATGTAAGTAAATACTCCTTTAACACCTTCTGAGCAAAGACATGTCTAACAGCCATGTTCCCAGTCTGGGAGGTACACTCGGGTGCTTCAGCTTCACTTGAAGAAACACATGACTCTTAACGTTCGCTGGAGGTCTGAGCTCTAATACACAAGGTCATTGAAACTTTAGGTCATCTTACAATCATTACAAAAGCTTGGTCCAGGGACCGCCCTTCAGCCTTAGCACTAGCCCGAGGGAAAGTAGCATGAGCAGAGTAGACTTTTACATACAGCTGTCCAATCTGGTCCAGGAACAACCTTTCCTTTCCTTTTCATTATTTCTGCAAGGCCCAAGGAGAATGCAGCATGTTATCCTTAATTGCCCTGGCTTCAGGGTCAACCTGCTTGGTAATCTGAAAGCAGTTTGCCTTTAGGGTAGCCCTGTCTCCCCATGGACTGCCCAGGCTAGATAAGGGGATTTTCTCCTGCAGGGCAGCGTTTGGTAAAATAATCAGCCCCTATGATGCCTGGCAAAAATTAAATTTCAGTGTCAAACCAATCTAAAAAGCAAAGCATTTTTGAAAAACTTTTCATGAATCCATTGGAGAAATTTCAGTCACAGCAGCAGATCTGAAGGTTGGTTGGTGCTTTCATATCTAAAAATGCACATTAATGTTACAGGAGGAAGAGTGATAGGCTATTATGGAGAATCATTGTAGTAACCAAGGCGTTATAAGACAACGCTTGGCAACGTAGGACTGAAGTGATGGCAATGCGATTCTAATCTGGTTACAGATTTACTACACATTTATTACAAAGCTGTTTGCTGTAGCTTTGTCTCTGAAATATCAGCATTCTCCAAACCCAAGTATAAATCACAATCAAGGGGCAGTGCTAAGGTGATTTAAAAGAAAATGAAAAACTTACAACTGAACAACGTGGCCGAAGATGTTATTGTTATTTGCTGAAAAGTTTGCAGAGCTGGGATAACACACTTATGAAATATGCAGGGGGTAAAGAAAAGCAGCAGCTCATAGCAGTGAGGTGACAAGACAGACATGCTTCTCCTTGTACTGGTACTGACTTGACTACTTCTTCATCCCACACAGCTGAAAGTACCTTCCCAGCAGGATGGTAAATAGAACCTCATTTTTCCTTCAGCCCCTGCTTCAAAGGCTGACTTTTTTTTTCAATTTGGCACCAAGCTTCAAATCATCTCAGCAAACACTGGAAGAGAAAAGGTACAATTATACAGTTGCTGTTGAAGGCCCATGCCCTGACGTCAAGTGAATAATTAGAGAAGGATAAATACAGCATCGAATCCAAGTCCTGCTGATAATGCCTTGTGACATGAGCCACGATCCTTGACAAGAACCATTTAGTGGTGCCTCCTAAACAGCAACAGACTTGTACAAGCAAAGCGGGGTTTCATTGAAATGAGGTAGACTTGATAGTGGCCTCATTGTTTTCATAATGTGAAATTAAATGTTTGTTTTGATTACGCTGTTACTATCAGTGTCTGATTTTAAGGATTTGTCCAGATTAAGCCAGATTCCTACCCTGAGAATTTAATTGTTTTCGGATTTACCTGATTTCAACTGAACATGCTGCCAAAGGAAGTACTTAACAAGACAAATCTCTTTGCTAATGATCTGCAGCTACAGTACAGTATTTCTAATCTATAGTATATTCTTATTCAGGATCCTACTTGTAATAACGGAAACTTTTTTCTAGGTATAATTATAATCAGGATCTTCTTATGTTGTTCCAGATGTTAAAACAAAAAAAAAAAACAGCACCCAATTTGTCATCAGTGATCTTGGAGTCAACAAGCTGTTGGAAGGTCTCTGAGGTATTGAGGGTTGTTCTTCTTTGCCTCACAATGGGGTTGCTAAAATAGAATCATCCATAACTATTCAACACTCAATCGTGCTGAATTAAGACATACTATAAGAAACAAAAATGTTATGCCAAATATTTTGACTAACAGTCCTTCAACGTCTTAAAAAAACATTGCAAAAAAACATTATTATTATTTATTTATTTTTACTATTTCTTTGACAGAATAATGTAATTACTTTTATCCCAATAGATTTCCCTTGGAGTGAGACCTGGTAATTGAGCAGGCCAAAGAAAAGAGGTGGTCAGATCTGGTGGCTGAACACAAACGTGGACACAGTTTCACAAGCAAAGGCTGGACCAACCCAGGGACAGTGAGCTTTCAAGCCTGGTGTCTTTACCACAGTACAGCAGAGTAGAAATAGAGCTGAATACTGCCTTACATGCAATATCTCCTTTCCACCAGAGGAGTCACTCTCGTACCAACTCTCTCTGTGTCTCTTAACCCTGGACCCCACACACACATACACACATATCCTACAATGTAATATTCAGAAGCATTTGAGTTCTTCAAGAAGCAAGCAGACCAATCCGGTTCACATGGTGCTGTGGAGAAATAGGTCTGCAGCTTGGGATGGTACTTTCTTTAGATGAAATTCACGGCAACAAAACTGAAACACTCTTTTATTGTTTTTCTGCAAATTATATTTCTGCTTATGCTCCACACACATATTTTTCATCAATAATAATAATAATAATAATAATAATAATAATAATAATAATAATAATGCTTTGTGTTTTTTAATATAATTAAATGCTAATGGTTCTTCATAGCAATACAAAGGCAATCACATTAAAACTCCTATATTTCCTTGTATACAGGCATCCCATCTATATTGATAATCATCACATATCAGTAACCAAGGTTGTCCAGGATCCTTAGGGTCTTGATAACACACAAAACTACCCTTAGCAAGGTTTTCCATAATAAAGCATAGTGATAACGTGCTATAGCACAGGTAAGCATTGTAAAGCACAGAGAAGAAACATGGCAAACCAGGTAAACTATGGTAAATGCTTACATGGGAAAGGTATGAAAAAAGTGCAAAAATACCGCACAGAAATACTTTGGTAAACTTTTATAAGGGTAACAGTGGAGTCTATTCAATCGGTATATATAGTCTCAGATGTAAATATTGCTACTGTTTAAATGATAAATTTGATCTAAACCTGTCAATTGACTTACTTAAAGACTCACACACACAAGACATTCTGTTAGTGATTTAAACTGCAGCAGCATTTTAGAGCAGTGTTATGTACTGTATTATTATTTGTTTATTTAGCAGACGCTTTATCCAAGGTGACTTACAGAGACTAGGGTGTGTAAACTATGCATCAGCTGCAGACTCACTTACAACTACGCCTCACCCGAAAGACAGAGCACAAGGAGGTTAAGTGACTTGCTCAGGCTAACACAATGAGTCAGTGGCTGAGGTGGGATTTGAACCGGGAACGTTCTGGTGACAAGCCCGTTTCTTTAACCACTGGACCACACAGCCTCCTGTAGTAGCTGCCACACAGCCATATGTAGCATTCCGCATTTCCTTTTATTAGTAAGACCTAACCTAGAATATTGTGTGCAGTTCTGGCCACCTCGTTACAAAAGGATATTGCTGCTCTAGAAAGAGTGCAAAGAAGAGCAACCAGAATTATCCCGGTTTAAAAGGCATGTCGTATGCAGACAGGCTCAAAGAATTGAATCTATTCAGTCTTGAACAAAGAAGACTACGCGGTGATCTGATTCAAGCATTAAAATCCTAAAAGGTATAGACAATGACGACCCAGGGAACTTTTTGACCTGAAAAGAAACAAGGACCAGGGGTCACAAATGGAGATTAGATAAACGGGCATTCAGAACAGAAAATAGGAGGCACTTTTTACACAGAGAATTGTGAGGGTCTGGAACCAACTCCCCAGTAATGTTGTTGAAGCTGACACCCTGGGATCCTTCAAGAAGCTGCTTGATGAGATTCTGGGATCAATAAGTTATTAACAACCAAACGAGCAAGATGGACTGAACGGCCTCCTCTCGCTTGTAAACTTTCTTATGTTCTTATGTTCTTATTCAATTTTACCAAAAATTACAGGATTTGTTTTTAATTGAACCTCGGTTTTACTGATCTATACCTGATTTGTAGTCTACTATTCAGTTTTTCCTGGTACTGTTTTTTTAGGAAATACACAATTTCTGATTAAAATGCTGTTTTATTTTGACTCTGACATTGTAATAAGTAGCTCTACACTGTATCCTAGGAAACAACACGCACGCTTAGACAGAGGATCAATTAACGCTCAAATGTCACACGTGATTGGTTCTCTGTTGCTCCACAAATACAGTATTACCTGATTCTGCTGGCCAATAGCCAATCAAAGTCTGATTATTGTGGCAATTGCTGGGTGAAGTAACTAGCTTGATCAAAAACTAAACTGAAATACACAAAATATAATATTTTGAGTGGATGAGGAATGGGAGAAAACATAAATCAGTTTATGAATAGTCAAAAGAAAACAATGTTTCGGCGGCGTTTACACACGCTTTAATAAAAGAGAGTGCAGAATGACAGTGCTAATGAGTTTGTCAGAGCTCTGTGCTTTGCTGCACAGCCGCTGTTTATTGCAGAGGGGTATTGTGATCGGTACACCCTGCCCCTGTGCGTACTTTGTATTATTTTGTAGTGCTGTATTATGATTTCAATGTATTGTATTTGTGCACTGTTGTTTTAAGGTGGACAGGGAATTGTTAATCACCTTCCTTGCCAAATCACTTCAATTGTAGAATGTGCCTGAGCCTGATTGAATGATTGACAAGCAGTCAAGCTCAGGCACAGCTGCATAAGAGACAGGAACCTCTCAGTCTTGGTTGTGTGTTCAGGGTGTAAGAACAAGAGAGAGACTTAAGTAAAAATATAAATAACTACAATTGCTACGACCAGCACGGCACGTATTTGTTTATTGTCTGTTTTGTTTTGGCCAATGTGCCTTTTGTTTTGTTTGTTTTGTACAAACCTTTTATTTAATTAAATACGCACATCAGTGTTTCATACCACAGTACTGTGTCCGTCTCTTCCTGTTCTGACGTCACCCACAAGCCATCCTGGTCACAGGTATGTTTTGGTGACTTTGTGCGACAGTACTGTCCATCAGCTAAACACTGCCTAATGTATGGGTATCCGGGGGTCTTGAGGGTCCGGATACCCACCCTTTCGTTAAAAACTTATGGAACGCATGGATGGAAATGTCCAGTGTGATTTCTGACGCTGCCTCCCAATGACGTGGACCGCCCAGTTCTGTCAATTTTCTTTTCTTTTCATGATTTCAAGGCAAATAAACCTGGCTTGTTTTGTGCTGATGTGATGTTCATACCTTCTGCAGATACTAGCTCTGTCAGCACAGCGATTGCCCAAATGTTCACAAAGTACCTGCTAACGTGGGGAAATGTGGCCTCGACTTGCACAGATTCTGCTTCATCATGATTCCCACGGACATTAAACTTAATCAGAAACCAGAACTGCTACGCATCATATTCCAGATGTAAAGTGTGTATACTGAGATTTTTTCACTACGATTTTTACCGATGTTTCAATTAGAAACACATTTTTACAGATTTTATTACTATTTTAATATATGTAAAATAAACTCAGAAAAAGTTAAGATAAAAACTATGTATATACGTCAATGCCAGTCTGATTCAAATTTTGAGAGCAGGAATGTGTTGGGGAGTTATGAGCACCATGTAGCACAGTCCCCCAGAATGGATTTATTTTATTAATCCAGGGTGAACAGCAGTGTATTGAGTTTTTCATTCAGAATCCAGTCCTCTCAGTTGTGGGAATTGCTATGAGACACATTCATGGCTGGGCATGCTTTAAGTGATCTCAGAGCCACAGATAATTCCCTTTGATGTTTCACGAATCTATAATTGAACGATTGTTGACATGTGATATAATAAATCAATGCAAGAAGCTGCCTATTCACAGGGTCTCTTAAAGGGCTCCACATTCTGGAACTTCTTTTATAATTCCAATCTTCAGTTAAAATGTAACAATCGATTGTTCTAATATAAGTAAAACAGCCAGGTTTAATACTCTTGCCCCACCATGTGTACTTGCTGCTTTACTTTATACCTTGACAGAAAATGTGCTGCTGAATTGCATTGAGATCAGCGTTGGTTTATTACCGTGCTAGTAAGGACCCAATGACTTATTGTTGTGCAAATCTGTAGAGGCTGAATACACACGCACACGGAGACTTCATTTCCTGGGAATTGGACGATAAGCAAACCCAGTCATATGAGGGGCCTCTAGCTGGGTTTGCATTCATAACCAGGCTGTCAAGCTGACACAGGAGAGAGTGAGTCTTATGACTGTGTCCTAAACCTGAATTATTAGGCTGCAGTACACCAGGAATTATTAAAAGCTTTGTTGTGTTAAGATGGGAAGTTAGTTATAAAATATTCACATAGAAGTGTTCCCTATTTGTTGTTCTTTTCAGAGAAGCTTAATCTTAAAATCAGTTTTCATTGACATAAATCTAATGATGCAATAGTAAGCATATTAAAACCTGCAAGAACTCTGTGTGGAGGACAGCTGACTTTAAACAAAAACAGCATTTGTGTTATACTTTTAATTCAGTTACTGAAACAGTCACTGAAATTGAAATGCACCATGGCTATACAAACATATAAAATCCATGATACATTATTCTGTAATTATTACACATAATAAATCCATAACTATAGATTCACCTTACCCATAATGTGTGCATGTATATGTGGGATTATGCGATATGAGGGGTTTCAAACAAATATTCAGATTCAGTCTATATTCTTGCCGGTCAATTGAAAAAAAGTATAATCTCCAACTGCATAATTATAGAATGAATGTTGACGCTTCTGGAGTCACAAGTTCATTACAACATGGCCAGTCACATTTCAGGATGTGACGAGAGACAGAAAAGTAGAATCAGAAAACAGTGTAAATCTGCACTGTAGTTTTGCAGGTTTCCCATTTTCCCCCCCATGGTTGCACTTTGCATTTACCATGTTTTTTATTATGCTTTACCATACCTATCTGGGCTTTACAGTGCTAACTGTGCCTTAGCATGCTTTGTGTGCTTGAATACACTGCGCTATGTTTTACAGTGGTACATTTCTATAAGGGTTACCCGTCATTTCAGGAGGCTGTGTGGTCCAGTGGTTAAAGAAAAGGGCTTGTAACCAGGAGGTCCCCGGTTCAAATCCCACCTCAGCCACTGACTCACTGTGTGACCCTGAGCAAGTCACTTAACCTCCTTGTGCTCCGTCTTTCGGGTGAGACGTAGTTGTAAGTGACTGCAGCTGATGCATAATTTACACACCCTAGTCTCTGTAAGTCACCTTGGATAAAGGTGTCTGCTAAATAAACAAATAATAATAATTTCCAATAATTGTCAGCAATTAGAACTATCACCAGCAGAAAGAACTACAGCACAAAACAACCAAGCAGAATAAATACATATTCTGATACAGAAGGCGCATGTTAGTACATTGTATCTCTTTAAAAACATTGATATTAAACATAGAATTCTTTCTTTCTTTCTTCTTAATAAAGAACATATTCACGATAACAAAGCGACACAGCATCTTTAAAAGGAGTTCATGCATTAATATTAGCATTACAAATGTGTGTTAACAGAGATGTTAATGAAGTCTTTTAACCCGTCTTACTGACATTACTGACATCCTAACTAGAACATATGCTTGGTTCTCGGATCTCAGCTGTTTGATAGTTGTTTAAGCAGAGGGCACAGATGAGCTTAATCACACATTGGGGGCTCTGGCATTGTAGGGAATGGGAGGGGGGGGGAGCATTTGCACTTTTATTGTGAGGTTCAAAAGAGACACACATTTGTAAGACTAATGGGAGTGTTCTATAAACCCATTGTGGGAGAACTGTGTTTACTGGGTGGTGTGTGATGGTGATATTGTCTAGCACTGGAAAAAGGATAGCTCAGGGCTCTGTACAATTACTGGAACTGATTCAAAGATCATCAGGTACAGGAAATATAGCAAAATATTTGTCACCACTGACAAATTACTGTGTAACAGAATTATTTTACCCTGGACTAGAGGGAGCACACTTTCTCTTAGGGGATGAGGGTGCAGTTCACTTTCCATGCCTCAAGCCTGTCTGGGATTGGAGGGAACACCCTTTCTCTTAGGGGATGAGGGTGCAGTTCAGTCTCCATGCCTCAAGTCTGTCCGGGATTGGAGGGAGCACCCTTTCATACTTGTTCACCTTCAAATTGACATGCAAACGATGAAAAACTGCAGTTAAATGTGTGTATTCTGTACTGTGTTATTGT
Source organism: Acipenser oxyrinchus oxyrinchus (assembly GCA_030684275.1). NCBI lineage: Eukaryota > Metazoa > Chordata > Actinopteri > Acipenseriformes > Acipenseridae > Acipenser > Acipenser oxyrinchus. Next base: position 2,973,434 of record CM060255.1, on the reverse strand, counting down.
GTATTGTGTGTATTCTGTCTGTGTAGTTTAGTAACCCAGTATAGTAAAACAAATATACTGTGTATCTTACCTTACTAGATGGCAATTGTTATTGGAGGTATTATTGCTTCCTGAGGGCTCATCAATGGAGAGTTTACTAGGGATTGTATGAGCTGCTGGCCCATGATTGTTGTCAAATAAGATATAAGCTATATCTGTATAGATTTGTATGTGTAATTCTCATTAAGCTCTACACTGCAACATTTTAAGAACATAAAGGAGGTTGCTTATTCTGGCACAAGATTGAGCAAAGTTCCCGAATCGCATAATGGAATGAAGTGTTGTGCAGTAGCAGCTGCACACATTCAGAATCAGTAGGGTGCAGCAGTGTTTGCATGAGAGTCCAGCCTTCCTTCCCAACTCTGGGGCTCAGCCAGCACCCCACAAGCATGCAGCACATCACAGGTGTGAAGATGGACGCATGGAGTAGGAAACCTTCGAGCAGGATACAGAATGAGCTATGAAAAGAAAGGTTAAAAAATTCAATCTCTTTCGTCTAGAAAAAGAAGTGCAACAGCAGAATTGATTGAAGGCTATACACATAAATGGTACAGATAAAGTTAACCCAAGACACTACTTCAAGTTTAGCACAGAGAGTAGAAAAATAGGACAAGTGGAAGCTGAGTAAAAGTAAGTTTAGAACAAAAGGTAGGAAGCACTTTTTTACATGTATGGAATAGCCTACCAGGTGATGTAGTAGGATCTGAAACACTGGGAACATTTAAAAACATACTATATTCTGTGCTTTTAAATGAGTTCCCCCCAGTGGGGGAGAATGGTGTGCTAACAAGGAACGCACCTTGATGGGCCAAATGGCCTTTTCTCATTCCCAAACTTTTCTTATTTTGTTAAACAAGATGATAACCTACTGTACATTTTTAATGCAGGCTGGCAGTATTTACTTGTGTGCAATCTGGATTTCTGCCAAGTGGTACTGACTAATTACAAAGCAGAAAACAATGTGTAGTGGGGTGGATGATTCCAATGGATTTAGCATACAGGGAATACAATGCGAGTATGTAGGTTTTGGGGCCATAGTAGTCTATAGCAGCTTAGAGTATTCCAAATGCACAGGTGCCCACATCCCCAAAAACACCATTATTATTGCTACAAAGGGGCACTTTTTCTAACAGTCTCTCAGAGAGGCCAATGGTTAGATGAGCAATAAGAGGATGGTTCCCCCAGAGCAGGATTGAGGCACAAACATAAAAATAAAAAAATACAAAAAATAAAAACAGCAAAATGGTGAAAAGCCCCCAGAATAATATTCATGAAATGTTAATGTTTTAAGAATGATTTTTGAGTTTTTTTTTTAAATATTGTTTATAAACATTCTTGTTGGTTAAACAGTGCTTTGAAAACCAAAATAATTAATGATAATAATAAAAGAATCCTTAAAACAATGTCTTAGAGACGCCTTATAAATACGGAAGATTGGCACACAACCAGTGTATGAAGGCAAAATTCATTATTGTCTGAAAATGATGGGTTAAAATGAAAAGTGCTTTTGAGTGTGATTTTGAATGGTTAACTCAACAAAGTAAATTAAACAGTACTTTTCCGTGCACTGGGCAGAAGCTTCCTTGTTTTTAAGGCTGCATAATTGTTACAAGCTGTAGAAAGACTATAAAACAACAACCATGCTTGTAGGAGATCGTGGGCTCATGTTATGTGGATGTGTCATTGTTTATTTACATTGTTTTTGTTTGTTTTAGTTTTTAGATGTTGTTTCTAGAGACAACATTAAGGATCACCTTTGGCCAAAAGGGCTGCCCACCCAGAAAGTTTAGGGTGCGACAACTAAAATGACGTTATTTTCAATACCCCTCGTTGCATGTACCCTGCATGTGCAGCGTAATATAATAAACTATGATCACTGTTGTTGTTTTTATCAAATACTTATTATTAAAGCACACTTGAAACATAAGAAACAGCTTAAAATGTAAGAAAATGGACAGGCAGAGAGCAGTCAACAAAGGGCCAGATGGATAAGGGATGGACAGTTTGATTTAGAATTCTAGTAAAATTATTTGGCAAATGTTTAGACTAGAAGTTTTTAAGACAGAATGTTTTTAGTATTACTTCATAACTTACCATTGAGTGCTTTATAGCTGTGGGTGTTTGATTTATCAAACAGATGACTTTACATGGAAAACAAGTAATTCAAATGGAGGGGAGAGAGAGAGAGAGAGAGAGGGAGAGAGAGAGAGGGATAGAGAGCTTGATCACCGGCAGACACTGGGAGGCAGTTTGGTCAAATGGTTCATGAACTTGTATGACCTTAAGAAGGCTCCTTAACCTCTGTGAGCCATAGTCACCAAGCATTTACTCCATTTTACAATAAGTAAAAACAAAAATCTAATGTTACAAAACTTTAAATAACTAGCTTACTTTTACCAAAGAAAGTAGTACAGGGTTTGCAGTGTATAATACCACACATGATACTTTAGTGCATCCAGTACAGGACCACATACAGTAACAGACAAAGCATTGCATCTCAGTCAGGCTATCTGGGCAAAAAACATCTTCGGGAAAAAAAAAAAAATTTTATCCTTCATAATTTGCTAAATAAAAAGTCTGCTACAGATTGTATATTATTATTATTATTATTATTATTATTATTATTATTATTATTATTATTATTATTATCAAACATTTATATTTATTTATTTACATTTGTGTCTTTCATCTAAAAAAACCTGAAAGTACTCGTCTAGCTTAGATGATATTAAGTAAAGGAAGGGACAAGGTAAGGCTCACTTTGGTAAAAGGAAATTCCTTTGACTCCAGCTAGTTTCAACAAGCATCACCTTGTGCCACTTCCATGACATACAAGAGGCTCGTTTCAAATCTTCATGCTGCCTGACCCATTTTCTAATAATATTTTACATTATTATCTTGGCCACAGGTTTAGTAGCGAAATCCCATGGCTAGGGTTTTAATTATAACGTTTCCCTAAAGATTGTCGGACTTGCTGACCGAAATGGCAGAGAATAGTTATTTTCAGCTTGTACTTTTAATTGGCTAATGCTTTTCACTTGCAGTAATGTTTTGACAGGTTTTGAGGGTCCAAATGACAGCGTCCATGAGCCAGCAATACACTGGACACAATCCAGACAGAAACTCCAGGAGATTTCTGTAAAACATTCTTGGAGTTCGTTTCAGATTATCCGCAGTTCTTGCTGAACCCCACAGATGAATTTCCCCTGTTGTTCGGGCTACACTGCTTGGAAGAAAGAAAGCAGAACTTGAACATGAAATGCCCATTCAGAGGAGTTTATTTCATCTTTTCTTTTCTATGATAATGTGAGTGTTCAGCAATTACTGGCAGCTCCCAGGGCTCTACAGACAGGGCAGCAAGCTAATATGGTAATGCAGATAAACACTAATACGGTAATGCAGATAAACATAGTGCTTCAATCCACTATTATTAAACAGGCAGTGAACTCCCACACAGCCAGGTCTGGATGCATGGGTAACAAGCAGACCAGGTTTCAATGGGCCGAGGGAGCAGACTGTCATTCTGGATGTGACTTGATCTTTAACATGCACACATCCACCAAATGAACACGTAGGGAGCTACAGGGTCCTGTGATTGCTGATTTAAATGCTGTTGGGTTATTGCTCATCCTGAAAAACACTAATATATATACTGTATATACAGTATATATATATATATATATATATATATATATATATATATATATATATATATATATATATATATATATATCACCTAGAATGTTAGGATTGAAACATAATTAACTATAGCATAATATAGCTATTTATTTAACATCATGTAGTCAAAGACAATACAGAAATAATATCGTAAAAGTCTACTGGAAGCCATACTAGCAGCTGAGTATTTCATGTTAGATTTTGAAATGTCACATTTTTCAATTTTTGTCAGTTTTTCGTTAAGTATATGGAAGATTATAAAGTGGTATGTAATTCAATATGTTAATGTACCATTATTCAGCAAGTTTCATTTGACTTATGAGGCAAGATTAGTTAATTCTATGGGGTGATGCTTTTGGCCATAGCTGTATAATAGATTAAATGCACAGTGTATAAAGAGCTCCCTTTTGAAATGACTTAAATGATCAGTATTAGAATAAAATAGAGTTGACATAGATCCCTCTTGTTTACCTTTCTACTGGGTCTTTTGCAGTTAAAACAAATCTTTAAAAAAGTGTGGAGAAAAAGGTTTGTTACCCCCAAACGAACATTATTCACATTCCAGAAATTACACAAGAGCAGTGGAAAGGTAAACGGAGCCCAATACACCTCCACATTCCTTTAACGAATTTAAAAGAGAGCATTGCAATCTCAACAAAAACAGAAGCGTTTTTATTTCAAAGTAAATTCGTCAGGGAGTTCAACTTTAAATTCCTTATAAAGATGTTCTTAGAAAGAACTTGCTCAACTCGTTCCATTACATTTGGTATGAAGTATGTTGCAGTGCACCATTATTGTTGATCTAACTGGTAGGGGAATTTGGATCAAATTAAACAGACCCAAGAACTCAGACAGAAATGCAGCGTCTTACAGCCTTATAAACCAAAAGTAACATCAACGCTAACACACACGGTACTTCCAGACAAGATTGAACTCTTGTGTTTGCATTTCTATTTTGTCTGAATGCAGATTTATTTTCCTTATTAATTCAGCTTGTCAAAGACAGCAGTGAAGCACTGGCTCAGAGAGGCACTCGTTTTCTGACACCCCCAGTCGTGTCAGCTTAGCCTGGGGAGCAGATGAAGGCAGCTATAATTATCATGACTTCATTTAATTACCCCCAGATCCCACATCTTTAGCACAGTTTCTTTCCCCTGAATATTTAAATGTGACTCTGTAGTAATTAACTCTGCTTTGTAGGTTTCGAGAGCTCTTCTAACGAGGCTTCGAATTGTGAAGGCTCGGAGTGCTATTTTTATAGAAAAGGAGAAGTTCTGCCATCTAAGAAAAGGAATGGGGAAGTTTTATACCATGTTCACCCTACAATGTGAGTCTGCCTTAACCCCTTCCTGTTATTCAATCTGTTCGGATATCAGCAGATAACCCATGATTATCCCCTCTGACAGCTATTTATTATTTGAATATATTAGTTTAATGCTTCACTTCAAGCATGCTCATTTTTAAATGGGTCCTAATGGTGCTTGCTTGCAGGAGCGTGAGGGGGATGGGACAGGGTGGGCATGATTGTGTAATAATGGGGTATGGGTGGGGGCGGGGTAGTGTGTGCTGCCAAGGACCAAAACTGTGCTGACAGTTCGCTTTGGAAATGTAAATCAATTCATTTTATTAATAGTAAAGCTTTGATTAAAATAGTCCCCGTGGAAATGAGAAAATCGTATTTTCTGCAAAGTACAATTCTGTGGCAATGACTTTTCTGTGGCACACTTCTCACTATGCTGCAT
>CM060255.1:2890786-2967475 GCA_030684275.1 Acipenser oxyrinchus oxyrinchus | reverse complement strand
TGCAGAGAGGAGACAGTCCTTACTCTGGGGTGCAAGTCCTAGCAGCACGAGTCCAGTACAGCAGAACATCGTGTGCAGAGAGGAGAGTGACTGGCAGAGCTGATGCATGTAAAGACAAGACAGTTGGGCCAAAAGTTTGTTATTTTATTTGCATTACTGGAACATGTATAATGTTGCCTAATCTAGATGGCTGAAGGACTATGTCCGATCTCTAGCTTAATAAAAGTATTGCGAATTGCCTAGAAACCTGTGTGTTGTTAGTTATTAGCAGTTGTATTTAATAAATTGGTCGTCGCTCCTCGCTGGGGATTCGTTGCCTTGGCTGTGGTATTCCTGTGAGTTAGGGAGGCAAAACCAGCAGGAACTGATTCTCCTCATCATGTTACAATGACATCTACTGGCCAGGAGCCTGGTGAGCTCAAGATGACACCTGCAGGGCTGACTTTTTTCCTCCAGAGGCCAGTAGTTCACAGACACCCACTCTTGAGTTTCTGGGAGTAAAGAGGCAATTGGCTTGATCGTGGGATCGGAGGACACCCACTGACCAGTTCACCTCAGCTGTTGTGAGGGAACTTAATTGGACATTCTAAACTGGGGAGAAAATCGGTAGTTAAATAATTGGGCACTCTAAATTAAAAAAGAAAAAAATAATAATCTAACGTGACTAAGTGATGGATTCGGGTCATGAAGATACTGTGATACTTTATGATCTTCATTATTTCCTTATTTTATGGAGCTATTCAATCAAACTTGAACAGTCAAATGAGTACAACCTCCAAAAACACCAGTGCATGAGAAAATGTGAGAGACCTGTGTGTACATTCTATTAATCCCTAATTTAAAACACTTTGCTTTTCATTTTAAACCTTACAATGGTGCATTTAAGCTATCACTGTGTGACTAAATATTTCTTTACAGATACTCATCATAAGTACTAAAGGGTGTTGAGACTTTTCTGATTCATTTTGTTTAAACTTGGATGTTTTCTTAGGTGTCAGGAGGGCTAGCGATCCTTAGCTCTCTGAAGGTCATGGCTTGGTCAAGTGGGGTTGACACAACATGACTTCCCTGCTTCTTCTGCAAGGGGAGGCATAGTTCACATTTTATCTTCTTAAAGGTTGGTTGAAGGTCACTAAATATTAATTCAGTGTTTCCTGGTCATTTCCTTCTTTAGGCTGGGATGCCATCATGCATCCAAATCCATAAAGAATCTGTTTTAGTAAGGTGTAACAGTACAAAAAAAAAAAAAAAAAAATGTTGAGCCGACAGTTGCAAACTTCAAAGAAGAATTTTGGAGTGCTACAGCAAGGAAGCAAACTTCAGACTAAAAACAAACAAAACATACTGTAACCATTGCCAGCATGTAAAACGACTGTGTCTGGAGCTAGGTAACTATGCTTAACACTTCCACCCCCCACACTGGTCTGATTCCCACAGGGTGATTTAAATTCAAGATGAGGAAATTGGCATGGTTTCCAGACCTCTGTTGCACCTGCTTGGACATGTTGAAGGGAAGAATAATAAGATCACAAAGAAGAGAAAAGCAGAACAACATTCTTACCTGGTTGAACCAGAGTTCACAGAGGACTCCTCAGGAGAACATATGGGCAGGCAGAAGCTGGGGGTACATTGTCTGTTGGTCTCACTAGGAGAATGGGCATTGTGCTACATTTACATGATCCTGGTAACACAAACGTGATTTAGGGTTGTTACTGCTGGTTGTGATTTATTTTTTATTATTTATAAATTTAGTAATCGTTAATTGATTTTACACAGTTTTTTTCTCCCAATTTGAAATGTGCAATTGTATTTTAGGCTCAGCTCACCGCTACCACCCCTGTGCTAACTCGGGAGCAGCGAAGACGAACACGTTGTCCTCCGAAGCGTGTGGTGTCAGCCGACCACTTCTTTTCACTCTGCAGGCCTGCTATGCAGCCAACCCAGAGCTACAGCGTCAGAGGACAATGCAGCTCTGGGCAGCATTACAGGCAAGCCCGCAGGTGCCCGGCCTGACTACAAGGGTCGCTGGTGCACGGTGAGCTGAGGACACCCTGGCCGACCTAAGCCCCCCCGGGTGGTACTCGGCCAATTGTGCGCCACCCCCTGGGAGCTCCCATCCACAGTCAGCAGTGGAATAGCCTGGACTCGAACCGGTGACCTCCAGCCTATAGGGCACATCCTGCACTCCACGATGAGTGCCTTTACTGGATGCACCACTCGGGAGCCCTCTGGTTGTGATTTTAATTAGAGATAATATGCCTTTACTTAGAGTGTACCAGAATTGCTGGGGACTTTATTACAGATAATATATATATATATATATATATATATATATATATATATATATATATATATATATATATATATATATATATATATATAAACATGAAACATAAAAATATGTTACAAATAAGCTATTTTTACATGTACTGGTTGGGAATGCCTCTCTCAATAAAGCAGAATTGAAAGTAGCAAAACAATAATACAATTTCTAACCAAAATGAAGCTGAAATGCAGCCACCTCTGTAGTGTAAGGCAACAGCTAATCTCTTATCAACACATCACAAAACAGCAACAACTATTGATATAGAAGGAAATAAACAATAATATAATAACTCAATTAATTAATTTAAGAGCTGCAGCTTTTGCTGAGACGAGGTCAGTGGAGGTGAGGGAAGGAGAACCAAAATATTCAGAGTTATTGCACATCCCTGGGTTCCACTAAAGTCCAGTATGGCAATGCTGCATTAATTTGAGCTATCATTCCCAATCAGCTTGGGGAAAGAGAGCTGTTGTCTGCACTAGAGTTGGTACCCATAACGGTTTATAGCAGTCACCTGGTTCTAAACTGGTGCACCTGACAATCCAGAAAGAAAAATACTATTTTCTTGCTTTAGTTTTTTTAGAACTGCTTAAAAACACAGATTTGCACAGACAGTTGTGTTCACAGACCAGGCATTTAGAATCCAGCAGTAACATACACGGCAGGATGATTTATTTCATTTTCTAAATTTCAATACGGCCAGGCAGTGGCTATTAGTCGCTCTCTCTGCAGAAGGGAGAAGAAAGGCTCTGAAAATTCTTAAAATGGAATAAATTAATTGATTGTGTGTTAGCTCAGAGTTATCTCGCTGCAAATAAGGTGTGCAAATAACTGTTTTTTTTCAAAGACCTTTAAACCCATCTTGAAACCTTAATAATAACAGCCGGCTAGCCTGGAGAAAAGGATGAAAATGATTCTTTCTGAGTGAATGCAGATAAGATTTTGTCCAGACGCTACCTACTGATTACCATCGCCACTCAGGCAAATTCATTTTCTACTGAGTGAAAGAGTTATTCCTACTGGATAGGCAAAAGATATATAGCGATGGACAAAGAATTGTATTTTTTTTTTAAACTAAACTAACATAATTTAGATATTTTATTTAACATTGTGTAATCAAAGAAACAACAAAATGATATCACAAAAGTGTACTGGAAGCCGTAATGGTAGTACAGTATTTCATTACGAAATGCCCATTTTTAAATTTGTATCAGTTTTCGTTAAGTATATGGAAAACTACAAAGCAGTATGTAATTCAATATGTGAGCGTAACACTATTCAGCAGGTTTCATTCGACTTCATGAAGCAAAATTAGTTAATTCTATAGGGTGATGCAAAACCTTTGGCCATAGCTGTGCAGTCCCCTTCAATGCATACATGCAGGCAGATTAATTCACAAAGTGTCCAGCTTTACTTCACCAGGGTTTGCCTCCAGTCTCATGTCAGTCCAAGTGAAGTTCAACCTCCTGACCCTCTGAATCAATCATGCATTACAATAACTGACACCAGCATGGAGATCCTTCCACAGCTTTCATGGAGACTTGTTTTCAGTTTAATTCTGCCACCGCTAAACGCAAAGTCCTTGTTTGCCGCACTGCATTTGAAATAGCTGCTTTTGCATGCTGGCCTGTCAGAAGGGCTGACCTCCCGAGCTCACTTGGGTCTGGGTTCACTGCACATTTTAAATAGTGACAAACACTTTCTCCCTGATTTTACAAGGTTATGATGCCTCTGACATCATGTACGCCTGATGTGCAAAAAATCATGAAAGGGAATTTCAGAAACAAACAAAAATATATATTTTTATCATCTGAAATCACAGTCACTTTATACCCTTGCTAGTCTAACCCTGCAGACTGATGGTACTTGATTACAACTGACTGAACTGCTGTATTTTTTAAGTTATGAAAAGTGAATTGTATAATATGAAGCTTTATGTGTTTCATAAATGGGTTAAAGGATTTTTCGAGTCACAATATGCAAAAGCAGAGCCCTGGGAAATATTTTGCAGACATCCAAGGACCCTGTAAATGTTCTCAAGATGTTTCTCACCTTGCAATACCTGTAATGGTAATTCTCTATCCAGTACATGGACAAACCCCCCCATCATAGGTAGGACAGGCTTTCCCTCGCTGATTTATCTGCCATGCAAAAGAAACCCTCACATGTATTCTGTAAATGAAAGATCTTTGTGTTTATGGGATACAGTGAGCGAGATTCTCAAAAGCACTTTTTCAGAAAATAAAAATGCACCTGATAAGAATTTGCCAAAGCAGAAATAAACAGCTCAGATGTTTAATCAGGGCTCCAATTTGTTTCCCTTTTTGTAATACAACTGGGACTGGAATTGTTCTTTCTTTCTAAAAACAGTGTGCGTATATTGGTTTGAAATAATATGGCTCAGTATTTCTCAGAATATCAACTGGCTTAAGTTTGGGAAGTTAATTCACAATCTCTTGCTCCAGAGTTGCATTTTATCATTTTATGCAAGTCAATGTCAGTCATGATGAGAAAGACAACACATAGAAGTGATTGCAGGTCCTTGATTGGCAGGGGCTATAATATGCCAGCTTTGCAGCCAAGCTGCAGTTTTTGATTTGGCAGCGTGGATGGGAAGCCCCATCCACAATTAAAAACCTTGTGTAGAAGGACACCTGTTTAAAAAGCCTTCTGCTGTTCCGGGTGGGTGTTCAAGAGGAGGAACGGGAGCGAGAGAGGAGAAAACAAAGTGAAAAGTAAAATAAAGGATCAATGACAGGGATTTGCCCAGCCTGAACTGTATTTGTATTATTAAGTGTTCGGGACTCTGTTTTGTGAAACCTTTTTATTTTTGCTCTGTGAGCAGTGTTTGGTTTAAATATTTATTTTATTTTTGTCTTGAAAAATAAACGGCGCCGCTGCGCCTTTGCACCGCAGTTACCTGGTCTGTTTGTGTTCTTCCTGCATCTGGCCTGACGTCACCACAAAGCCAGCCTGTCACACCACCTTTCTGATGCTCTCGGTCCATCTTTAGTGCAGCCCGGTCGGGCCTCCTGTGATGTTCATTCCCGAGTGCAGCAGAAAGGTGTTGTCTGGAGCGGAGGAGAGCAGGTGGCTCCGGAATGAGCTGAAAATGAACTGCTGAGGTGGGAGCTGCAGGGGCCCGAGCAATGCATTTGACATCATTGCAGTTTGCTTTTTTAATCTAGGCAAAAGCTGGATTTGAAAAGGAGGCTTGTTTGTAGAGAGGATCGAGAGGACCTGACTGCTTTACTGCTTTGTTTGAAAGATACAAGGAAGGTGTTTTTAACCAATATTATTGACTGTTTTCGCCTGTGGTGTGCTGAAGTAATGACCTGTGTCGTGTACATATCATCGGTAATGCACTGTTACTTTATACACTTACTCCTACACCATAAATAATACACCATCAAATTACAGGTTTACTGAATTTACAAAAACATTTGTCAAGTTTCTGTTATAACATGCTGTTGTGATGTAATGTTTGTGTAACACTGGCTTACTTCCAGCTCTAGTGATATTTTAGCAGGTTCAATAAAGTATCCAAATTAAAGCAGAGTTCAGAGAATCTTAAAATTACAAAGATATCATATTTTATTATAATATGATGTATTTGTACATCATATTATTATAGATTTGTATTAGAATGCCACCCTCAAACCCATCACTGCCAGTTACTGGCTTCTTTAAATTGGATGTCACTTAATTGTAGAAGGCAATTACACTTGGTACTTTTTGTGTGTAAAACTGAATAGGTTTGTTGTCAGGCTACCTAGGTTTGTTGCTACAGGTAAATATACCCACGTATAGTTTCCGATCTACTCTTGCACTTATTTATCAAGTGCCTTGGAGAAGGTCCTGGGTTGGCCGGTCAGCATTTAGCTACAGCGCCCCCTATGGCATGAAATAGTCTGGACCAGAGTATCTGGGATATGATCAAGCATCAGATAAATAACCCAAATGTATCAGCTAAATGTAGAATAATGACTAAGATTACATTTATTATAATGAGGAGGTTCCAAGAATCATCCAAGTGTAAATTATTCTGATCCCGGATTGAATGTATGATGAGGTTGTCTTTTAGAGTGAGGTTGTTTTTAGGGATGTGAAATCACTGCTGTCTGTTTCTCTTCATCTTGCCGAGACACTCTTGTAAAAGAGGCCTCGGTCTCAATAGGTTTTTTCCTGGTTAAAGAATGAATAAATAAATAAATAAATAATTGAGTTTCAGGGCTCCAGATGGTCACTATTGTAAATCTGTTCAATCAATAGGTTGCAATGGGTCACCACAACCATTACAAAACCCTAATATAGAGAATAATTGATAAAATAGTGCAATCAGAAACCATCAGGGAGGATAACAGACCGACACCTGAGCCCACAGGGCATTAAGCCCAGTTTGAAAATTTCTAAATGAAGTGTTTTTGAAAAAAAACAATAAAAGAAAAAACAGTCTATTCATGCACACGTAGATACAGAGTCATACTGTACCCCATCATAAGTTATTTGGCTGCGTGACATGAGGTATTTCCTGTGGTTTTGGGTTAACTAAGCATTAATTGTCTTTTGCTGTAAAGTTAAGGTTCAAGTAGTCTTTATGATTATACTTTAGATCCAGTGGCTTTATGTTGACTTGCAATTTAATTATACAGATATAGGCACACAAATGGCCATGTGGTGACCATGTACCTGATACACAATCACAGTTTTTTTCAAAGGTGCTTTGTACCCTTTTATACCCTTTCCAGACCAGCTAAATAGGGTCCCTTCACCATGCGCTGAAGCCACGGGATTACCATTCCTTACATTCATAGTCACATTTTCAAAATAATCACTCATTATTAAGGTAGCTTGGATAGGGTATTAGAGTAAGGAAGAGCCACAATCAGCTTTGCGTATATTAATGTAAAGCTAGACCTAGAGAAAACCTTGAGACGTTGCCACTCTCCTAATTCAGGTAAAATGGTTTTATGAGTACCACTTCACAGCCTAAATGAGGATAAATACTGCATTGGGAATTCGTTCTCAATTCGAAAACACTTGAAGTAAATGTACTGTATACATGCTCCTAGATGACAGTAAACCCAAAAAGCTGTTTAAATGTAAATACTCCAATACAATTTTAAATGTATTTTCTCCAATACGAAATGATGTGAAACCAACTGGCAATGGACTGCAGCTGTAAATAATATGCAGAATGTGTTGCGGTTTGAGAACCGATTGAACCTCCCTGCACAAAATATAACAGCTTACTCTGAAGTGATGGAAAATGAAGTTATCACTACCAGAGTAATTGAAATGTCTGGAGAGTATGACTAAAAAACACTCCAGCATTCTGTGGCAGTCCCAGCTCCACTGATGTAATGCTGTGGAGGCTGGTGTGCTTGTGTGCATCTTCTGTGTAGAGAGCAGTACTGTGGGGGACTCCTGAGAGGACACCTGTTTGGAAAACATTTCTTGCATTATGAAACACTCATTTCTGACACTAAGGCTAAGTGAAAGAAAAAGAGGGCACATATGGTTGTAATTTCAGTACAATAGAAATGAATTATTATGTTCTTTAATGCATGCTTGGCTATTGTATTTAATGTGCTTGTGTGTGGTTTTTTTGGGGGGGGAGCAACAGAAACTATTTGAGGCATTGTTAAAATGAGAAATGAAAGAAACTCAATTTCACAATACAGAATGGTGAGAAAACTGTATTCTAAAATTGAATCAAAAACAGAGGTGTTGCAAGGGTTAGGGTTAGGGCTGGTGTTGCAGGAATTTTCTTTACTACTTTTTGTTGGGTCACATTCAAGAAAATGTATTGCAGTTTCATTTTTGTGGCAGGGTATTTGGACCCCCACAACCCCATATACAAACCACCCTTTTTAATGTATTTAGTTTTTCTTGTATAGTGAAGACCCATACACAACACAAACTGAACCTATGAAGTCTTTGGAACAATAATTAACACCTTGGTCCAACAAACCTGCCTTTTTGGTTCATCTCTTGTTTGTCTTTCTCCCCACTCACATCTTAAACCAGTTGAGTCTGTAAGCAGTTTATACTTATTGCTTTAACATTAACATATACCATATGCACACTGCCATAAATTCCCCATTTCCTCCTAATTTCCTAATTTGTAGAAGTCTGTGAAAAAATGTGTTCACATCCATATTGTATAACCCTATGTTAGACCACATTGACGTCTCCAAAGTTCCAATGAAAACAAGCTCAACGTTGTAGCATTCATGCTCAAAAAGCTGTATCATGCTGGGACAGGAGAGACAGGAGAGTTTAAATACTGTATGTAGGACTATTGTCTAGATGTTTCTGAAGAATAAAAGGGATATTTCTGGGTCCTGTTTAGCATAGTATGTATTATTTTAATAGATCTAGTAAGATTTTGTTCTTTTGTTGTTATTAATTAATAAGCACTAATACCATATTTGTTGTTGCCTGTTTAAAATGAAACATTTACAGCATTTGATGGTATTGAGATCAAATGCGAGACCTGCAACTGAGGCTTGCCTGAGCCGCTAGACGAAGCGTTTAACTAGGAATTACAATACCAGCCATGATGGTGGTGCTGCATTGATGGTCCCGTAGTGGCCAGTTAGTGCCTACTCTCACAGAATGTTCATTTATTTATTTAACATAGACAATTTTAAAATGGTCATGTTTTAGTCATGTATTGGATGTTAATTTTAGTTTTGCAGACTACAAAAGGACAGATTGCGCTTTTAAAGCATGCAAAGAACCTAACAAAATGCATGAACAAGAGGAGACCTTTCAGCCCTTCAGTGTTCATCTGGTTCCTAGCAGCTGATTGATCTTAAAACCTTGTTGAGTTGTTCCCGATGATTCAGCATCAACAACATGGCTAGATAACCTATTCCATACCCTCACCTGTTTCTGTGTAAAGAACTATCTGGTACTGTCTGTTGGGAATCTGTCTCCACTGTTTCCTTAGGTCCTGGTATCTGTGCTGCACTTAAACTATGGCTACTCCTTTTAAGATTTTAAACACTTCAGTCAAGTCCCCCATAATTCTCCTTTGTTTTAGGCAAAGCAGATTCAGTTCCCACAGCCTATCTTCACAGATCATAGAGCTCTGGGGTTAGTCTGGTTGCTGTTTGCTGGACCTTTGTTTAACTGTGGGGACCTGAGATGGGCACTTGCAGTGACAGTTAAATGTTGTAAATAGATACAGTAAACTCACCCATGACTACTGTAGGAATAGCCTGGTTGACTGCTTGACATTGTACTGCTGTAGTAATAGCCTGGTTGACTGCTTGACATTGTACTGCTGTAGGAATAGCCTAGTTGACTGCTTGACATTGTACTGCTGTAGGAATAGCCTGGTTGACTGCTTGACATTGTACTATTGTTTAGTTGATCGTAATAGATTTGCATTACAGCAGCAGAATCCCACACAATCAGCTTCAATACACTTTAAAGGTACAGATGAATTGGGACCAACATGTCTTCCATTCATCCATTTTTAATACCCCCATCACACACACACACACAGCTCCTACAATGACCTGTATTTTAATAGAGACATTTCCATTTTCAATTATAAACCTCTGGTCACTGAGGGAGGTAATGCTGCATATGCATGACACTGGGTGCAATTTAATCGGAAATGTATTATTTGATTTCCCATGTAGTCAAAAGATAACAGAGGCATAATTTTCCTCTTAACCACTACACTGCAATTCCATTAAACTTCCCATTTTTAAAGGTTGCAAGAAACCTGTTTAGCATTTTGACCCTTTTCTTTCTTTCTCTCTCTTTCTATGATGCATTTAGCCGAACAATCTTGGCTGGCTTAAAGGGAGATGGAGTGTGATCTTTGGCAAACTGTAAAACCAATTTGAAATATTTGTGTTCTGTGATGAAAGAGACTGAACCTCATTGACACTTACAGACAGCATTGTTCAACATTCCCTGAAAAAGAGCCTATTTTTAGAGCTTATACTAAGTGTGATTTAACCCTCAAATTGAAAAGAATCAACCCTGTTTCTTTTGTTCTCTCCCAAGATAATAAGGAGTTCTGAGGGCTGGCCTTTATCTATGATGTCATCTGCTGATGAGCCAGGTGGGAAGGCTGAGGAATTATAATTGGCATTCCACCTGGCATTAACATCTGGTTAAGGCCAGTCTTTTATTTTAGCGTTGGGTTGAACCGAGATAAATTAAAAAGGAAATCCGTGGCCACACATGCATGTATTTTTAATCATCACTTCCAGGGATTAGGGTTGTCTTTAACAGTATCAGACTAATCCTGAAAAAGAGAGGCCAAAGACTGAAGTGCTCGCCTATCTTCTACCAGAAAGTGTGCTCTGTCTGGGACAGGCTTTGGCATTATCTGAGACAAGAGGAAGATAAACTTGTCATTGAATGTGCTTGCCCCTATCACCAGAACAGTGTGCTTCCTTGAGAGCGATTTACAGAATGTGTGTCAGCACAGAGGCAATGCAGCTTTAGAAGAAAAAAAAAATAAAAAAAATCTATTCAGTACATATTAGTCTGCAACACAAATTCACTGCACAATTCAGAACTTTGAACGAGAACTGCCAATCTCACAGTTCCCAAGGGCGGGATATAATATTTCCATGTACAGGGGTCCCTGAGAGGCTCTCCTAGTAAAGGCACACATGTGTGGTGTGCAGGGTGAGTCCTACAGTCAGGTCTGCACCTGTGTGAAGTTTCAAATCTACGCTGAGGATTGCACAGTGAGCGTGGCATTGGCTCTGGTGCTCCTGCGGGTCGGAGAGTCAGAATCAGCAGGGACTGTTTCCTTTCATGTTTGCAAACACTGCATTACTAATATATTTACAATGTGATACTGGGTTTAGGGTACATGTATTCATTGATCTTAATCAAGATAAATGATAAAATCAGTTAACGATACCATCACAGGTGAGAGGAATGACCTGCTCTCTGTGCAGGATTTCAGATTAAACAATGATAAAATCAGTTAACGATACCATCACAGGTGACAGGAATGACCTGCTCTCTGTGCAGGATTTCAGATTAAACAATGATAAAATCAGTTAACGATACCATCACAGGTGAGAGGAACGACCTGCTCTCTGTGCAGGATTTCAGATTAAACAATGATAAAATCAGTTAACGATACCATCACAGGTGAGAGGAACGACCTGCTCTCTGTGCAGGATTTCAGATTAAACAATGATAAAATCAGTTAACGATACCATCACAGGTGAGAGGAACGACCTGCTCTCTGTGCAGGTTTTCAGATTAAACAATGATAAAATCAGTTAACGATACCATCACAGGTGAGAGGAACGACCTGCTCTCTGTGCAGGATTTCAGATTAAACAATGATAAAATCAGTTAACGATACCATCACAGGTGAGAGGAACGACCTGCTCTCTGTGCAGGATTTCAGATTAAACAATGACTTATCCTAATGTGCCTCTATTCACTCATGGTAAATGGGGAGATTGTGCTGACGTGTGAGTAAATTGATCTAAAGTGCTGTGGGAGGCTAATACATCATCTCATCATTTATATTTACAGACAGATAACTGAGCCCAGAATAAAGGTTTAAGTGAGAAGTCAGCACTCGCATAGAATCCTTACAAAAAGCAAAGTTAATTATGGAGCCATTATAGGAAAATAATCATTAATGAGTGCCCTGAAATTGAGTTCAACATTCATATATTTCTCAAAGGATGTCCATAAACCAAGCTTTGCTCTATTACTAACCGAATTAGTGTGAACATTTGTTATCAAGGGTATGTGAAGTATAACAGTAATGAAATATTACGACATTTTAAAGAAATTATTTACTTACCTTATACAGTACAACCAAAGTGATGGTATGAAGGGTCAAAACAATGGATTAAGCTGTTACAATAACATTAATCTTTCCATGACTGCCAGGAAGAAAACATTAACAGCTTGCAAGGTAATTTAATATGATGACCCACAGGCTTTAAAATTAATTTTTCTTCAGAAGATGGGCTACAAAGCATAAAGTACAGTTAGGTTTACAACCAATTTGAAAAGCAATTGAGACTCCACACATTACTTAAGGCAATCCTGAAATTAAAATGAACTTACTTCAGTGGATATGAGCCATAATTTAAAAAGAGTTTGTATTATGGAATAAAAAATAATAATAATAATACAACCCCCCCCCCCACCCCTCCATTTTCCCAAGGGCTAAACACAAACCTTTTTTTCTGTTGCTTAACTATTATTCCTAATCATAGATCATTGCCAATAAAATGTTATAACGTTGCCTAAACTGCCAAATCGCTGTGGGTTAAGAACGTAGCCTTCCACAGAAGTCATGGGTTCAAATCTGTCTAAGTTCACCAGTGAAATAGAAACTGGTGTTCTAAACCTACTCTGCAGTGAACAGAAACTGTAGTTAGTATTTCTAAATGTAGCAGTATCGAGTGTTCAATAGCTATGGAGGAAATTGGCTGTAAGACAAAACCATTAATTGCTGGTTAAAGCCAAGGGATGGGAACCACAGCAACAGACTCACAAAGAAAGCTTCCAGACCATCTCTATATGTATCTCTTCATACAGGAACGTACGAAAACAAAAAATGTGTTCCTCATTTAACCAGTGAAGGAGATGCAAGGAGAGTCAGTACAACACTGGCCCCTGCAGTATAAAAGAGGAAGTACATGTAAGGCAACACTTCAGGTCTGTAACTGAGTCTCTACCTGGCCATTGAATCACCTTACCCTGGTGATCCCCATGGCTCATGGCATTGTGAGTTCTTTGTTTTCATGATCCCACATACACTTTTTACTCTGATTAAAAAAAAACAACTAAAGACTTGTTATTCATGTCAAAGTTTGCATGTATCTCATGTTTAATCTTGTAGCTCAAAAGGATGAAACATGACTGTGGGCAGGGAAAGCAGCTTGACTTGCTCACTCTCAAACATATCCGCTGGATTTCAAGCACCCTTGTCAAGCCTTGCAGGGAGCTCATTCTTTTCAATCTGTGCAGAGCTTCTGAAATGAAACCAGTCCCTCGGCGCTTTCTACCTCCCTGGTGTGATAAAGCCGGTGCAGTCCAATGTCCAGTAAACAAAAGCCCCCACTTTAAAGGCTAGAGGCTCGACAAAGCTAATCCTTTCATATGATTTTCACACAAAACAACCACAGAGTGGGAACTGCTTTGAAGGTATGCTTTTTGTTGCACAACAAAAAAGCTTTCTTTGTAGTGTAGCTAAGTGGCCCATACAATGTAAAGCTACTATTATTGCATACCAAAGTACACATTCAAGGGCCAGTAGTATGTTATATCAATGCCAGTGCCTTTTCTCATAGAACACTGCTATCTATTGTTGGACACCTGTTGTTTACCACACCAGAAAGCCGTTTCTTTCTGCAAAATAGTAATGTTGTTTGAACCCTTGCCATTACTTCTAAAACACGTGTGCACATCCTTTTCCTGAGAAGGTTAAATACACTTTTTTAAATGAACAAAGTCATGAAGATACACACTGTCTTGCAAATAAATCTGGATTTCTTTACATAGAAGAAACTACCAGCCGGTGGGATTTGATGGTCTAAGTGTGTTTCATATTCCCTGTCTGGTGCAGATGCAATCAAACACAAACTGTGCATGCTAATAACATTCAGAGAATTAGGCAACACTTCAAATGTTAAAAAAGGGGGAAGCAGTAGGAGGAATACAATCGAAAGCCACCCAGCACCAGTGTTGATCCTCTCTTCTATGGCAACATTCAAACAAACTTCCACACCCTTCTGTAAGGGTTTATAGAAGTTAACACACTTCAATTCAAATGCCATGGTGTGTTCGGGCATATCCTCTGGTGTATGAAAGATTGAACGAATAACACAATGCAACAAGGAAATCACGCTTTTAATATACAGTAGCAGGGATGTATTATTGACTCTTTCCCTAAGAACAGCTGTTCTTAGCTTTAAAAGACCACATTCCCATTTAGTTGCTGCATATTATGAAGACAAAATTCTGTGTTGAGAGACTGTGAAAGTAGGATGTGCAGCGTACCTTGAACATCTGTATTTCAAACTAATGTAAGAAATCATGAAAAACCAGGACTCACTGTATAACTGATACTTACATGGAGGCCATATTACATGGAGTCTATGAGGAACAGAGATTCTGAATGTAATTAGTGACCTTGTGGTGATGTGAGAAGCTTTATAGAACCCGTTATTGTCTTGTAATAGTTTCTTTTCCCAGTAAAGAAGCAAATTGTTCACACTGTTAAAGTAATTGAAAACATTTGATCGCTAGTTCAGAAAACAGGCTTGGATGGAAAAGTATCTTTGAAGCTGCTTGTGGAAACCAGTAACACACACTGGTGGTGAAGCAGCCACAGATGTTCTGCAATAGGGGGGTTTGTTTAATAAGAGGGAGACATCCCAGTCAGAACAAAAACATCTGAACCTTTCTTTCTCTGGGACCTTTTCAATCTGCTCTTACCAAATGATCTTCAATGGTGATGCAGTCTTTTCCACTAGCACAGCGCCCCCACGCCACATCACGTGTACGTCTCTTCCACTAGCACAGCGACCCCACACTGCCACATCACGTGTACGTCTCTTCCACTAGCACAGCGACCCCACACTCCACATCACGTGTACGTCTCTTCCACTAGCACAGTGGCCCCACACTCCACATTCACGGTACGTCTCTTCCACTAGCACAGCGGCCCCACACGCCACATCACGTGTACATCTCTTCCACTAGCACAGCGCCCCCACACTCCACATCACGTGTACGTCTCTTCCACTAGCACAGCGACCCCACACTCCACATCACGTGTACGTCTCTTCCACTAGCACAGCGTCCCCACACTCCACATCACGTGTCACGCCTCTTCCACTAGCACAGCAGCCCCACACGCCACATCACGCGTACAACTCTTCCACTAGCACAGCATCTCCACATGCCGCATATACGTGTACGCCTCTTCCACCAGCACAGCATCTCCACATGCCACATCACGTGTACGCCTCTTCCACCAGCACAGCAGCCCCACATGCCACATCACGTGTACGTCTCTTCCACTAGCACAGCGTCCCCACACTCCACATCACGCGGTAATGCCTCTTCCACTAGCACAGCGTCCCCACACGCCACATCACGTGTACGTCTCTTCCACTAGCACATAGGCCCCACACTACACATAATGTTTCAATCTAACCTGCTGAGCTGCCAACACTGGAGAAATGTTAATGATCTACAATTTATAACTCACTAACATTTGTTGATAAACACAGTGATGAAAACGATGAACAAAAATTAAATAGTGGTCAGTTAGTGTAGCCAGACTTTTTTTGTCTGCATATTGCTTTAAATTGACAAGAACATGCCAAAAACACCCTACTGAGGCTTGTATTTTATAAGCTAGTATTAACCCAAATACTGAAAAAGTACTTTTTATTCCTCTGATAATATGCAGACCACACTGAAGCAAACAATGACATCCAAAGATAGAATTGGTTTCTCCATCACATCAAGTTATTTTCTTCTGTTTATTCGTGACTTAAACATCTTTACAAAACACCTTTGTGTTTTGCTTGGATAAGAGGCTGAGGAAACAGCAACAGCACATAACATTTTTAAGACAGACTGGTTAAGGATCCCTGCAGTATAAATCTCCAAATTAACATTACGTGACTATAGCTCATATTGGAGAGAATAATTTATAGGGCCATAAATAAGTAATGTTGTTGAGTTAGAATGATTCACTTTTCATATATAACACCAGGGGAAATATTTGAACAGTTTTCAGTGACTGATAGTTGTTTTCATGCACGACGTATTAAACAAGCAATGACACCAGGTCTGTTTAAGTAAAATATGCCAAACTGAATTCCAGAGATCTGTGTGCTCTGTGCATGCAGTGCTGCCATTTCTATCACTCTGCTGAGATACTAGAAACAGTTTCAGTGGAAGCTTATATAAGAACTGGAGTGCAGGTTTTGAGGTTGAAAGCAGGGGGTAGGATATTTTTGGAGAGCTTTAGAATCCAGCTGTATGGACCCGTCTCAAAAATGTAATCCAAGGTCACGTGGATTGCAAAATCTCACCTTCAGCTGAATGATAGGATGAAGAGAACATACCGGTACAGTATGTGGATGGGTTAAATACACACTCCTGATGTTAGCCTGCTATTGTTATCCCACTTGGGTGATCATTTAATAAAATCACATCCCACTGGCTCCCAAAGAGTAGACATTCAAATGTGGTATCAGGGAAAATATATATAAAGTACAGTATATATATATATATATATATATATATATATATATATATATATATATATATATATATATATATATATAAAAAGCTCCATCAAATTCCTATGAATTGTAATTGAGTAGCTGAGGATATAATGGAGGCTACAGCCCCTTCACTCATCTTTCTGTATGTCACTTACCTTTTTACATACATTTAGAGAAAAGCATATTAATTAGTGATCCTATGGTGTTCTACTTTGAAATTCATTATGAATCTGGAATTAAAGACATGTGGTATGGTATTCATACGGTATTCAGTAGTTCTAGTTGAGTTACTATGAATCAATTTGGGACACTGAAGTAGGTTTTTAATTGCGTAGAGTAGGGCTTTCTCTTGCCTAGCATCTTTAAGGCTAAAATCTACACAAAGCTGACTTTTATTAGATGGCTAAAAGCAGAGTTTCTATTTTGAAAATCTTCTCAGCTCTCCATCTCTGTTATTTTTCTTTTCTGCTCAGCAAAAAGTGTTCAGCGTTGAAGGCTTACAGTGAGGAATGTGTGAATTCATCAGCAGCACACTTCCCAAT
The DNA here is from genome assembly GCA_030684275.1 of Acipenser oxyrinchus oxyrinchus. Taxonomy (NCBI): domain Eukaryota; kingdom Metazoa; phylum Chordata; class Actinopteri; order Acipenseriformes; family Acipenseridae; genus Acipenser; species Acipenser oxyrinchus. Next base: position 2,950,340 of record CM060255.1, on the reverse strand, counting down.
GATGCTGTCATGTCTCTGTCACAGAGCTGTCAAGTGATTGGCTTGGGAAACAGGCTCCTCACAAGTCCTTCCTCGCCTAATTTAAACAATAAGAGGTGTTCAGAATGGACAATGGCCACCACAAGACGCACTTAGAATAAAGAAGATGACTTCTGTTGGGGACGATGACATCTTAATAATACATTTTTTATATATAGTTCTGTTATGTATAACTTGTAAAAATTATAATATTATTTACTAAAATTACATTAACATTTACCTTTTTTTTCTGTGAGGGAATATTAATAGTCTTAACACCAAAAACCCTGTTGAAGAGGAATAGAGTTGTAATGGTTTAATAAAACTGTCAAAAAACTACACAGAACAATGAACTGTTCCATCTGGTTTTTACATAATGTACTTTAGGTGTTCATATTAATACTATCTTAAATTTGAAGAACACATTAAGAGGCTGATGTAAGGATACGTGCAAAGTGATTTACGGCTGCAAAACACCCATATTGCTGCCAAAATCTGTGTTTTGCACTAGCAAACTGTGTTTAGCGGCCATAAAATGGGACTTTAGCGGGCACTAAAAATGCGCAAACATTATAATGTGATGTAAGGAGGTTGCCTTGCACTTGGGCAATTGCTGACCCTCCAAAAACTTTGCACTGCCTTTTACAAGATGCAAACCATTGTAGAAGGGAGTAATTAAGAGCTGTATAAAAGCACACACCTTCAAAGACCTGTCATTGGCCGGAGGATGGCTGCTGTTGTACACTTCCTGATGTGGTGACGCTTGGCTCTTGTTGAGGACAGGCAGGAAAACCTTCGGAGAAGGGCAAGACGGAGAAGACCCTGCATATTCAAACCCAGGGTCACTTTGTTTGGGATGCTGGAAGATGTGGTGGTAAGGCGTTATCGTCTCCGCAGGTCATCCTAGACCTAATAGCTGAATTTCACCTTTTCATCACCTGGTTGACTGTCCTCATGGTAACACTGACAGCATTTTCTCCACTATAGAGGACCATATGGCCTCTTTGTTGAGGCTTTTCCAAATAATTACATTTCATACTGAGTGACCTCAGCCGTAAGGACTCTCAGCTCCTCCTCAGAAAACTTTTCTTTTCTGTGGCCCAAGAGGACTTTTCTACCCTTCCTCTGACATACAGTATATTTTTGTTTGGTTTGATCTTCGTTCTCCACGAATCTTATACAGGGCCTACTGCTCTCTGTACTCCTAACTCACCTCACCTCTGGTAAGTGCGGCCGCTAAATAGCCAGATTGTGCTCATTGCGACCCTCATTGTCATGATTGCAGCTCATTATTTGTGCTTGTTGAGTAATTTTCATTGCTCTTAAGCTTACACAGGCCGCAGTGCAAAATAATTGCCTAGCCGCTAGGCAATTTGGATTTTGCAGCCACAATTGTTTGCGCTACGCCTATCCTTACATCAGCCCCTAAGGCTCTATGTAGCAAACTCGGGTTATTATATGGTCAGTGTAATACAAGACTTCGTCTAAACAAATCCTGTTGTCAACTTTGGATTATGGTGACGTGACACCATATATGATTGCAAGTAAAGTGTTAAAGAAAATAGATACAATGTTCAACAGCATTTGTAGGGTTGTTCTTCAGTGTGGTCCATTAGAAAACCATTGCACTCTATACACCTTTTTAAAAGGGGCCAATAACCTAAATAGCTCCAGGAGTTTAATTGTGTTCCTTAAGAAATGTCGATGATACTAAGGGGTAGATGTACTAAGATGGACCAGTCACAGCGCAAACATACCGCAGTTTGCATTTCCGTTACAACAATTCACAAAGTGCACATTTTGTAAGAAAAAATGTGTTAATGAAGACAGACGCAATATACTAATTTAAATATTATTTGTGTCATCTTAGCGAGATCTCCAGCAAGAGTTGTGCGACATTTTTTCAAATAAAATAGGATAATGTCTGTACATGCAAGGGTGCAAGAATCAAAATAACATTGTTTTTGTTAAATGCAAATGTCATCTGTACAATGCATTCTGTTCCATCTTCATTGTACCTATTTTAATACTGTATATATATATATATATATATATATATATATATATATAAAATGAAAGGCAGTTTAATCCCATCATATTCTATAGTGGAGCCCCAACCTTCACCCCCAAAAATCTTTTCATAATCATATAGTAGCCACTCGCTAAACCAGACATGTTTGTCCGACATAAGGAGGTGTCGGGTTTAAAAACAATACAATAAAATAACAGAAGCATACATTTATATGTGGTTTGCAACGATTGCGACAGATGCAACACTTTAGTACATCTACCCCTAAATGTTTTAAAATGCCAATAGTGAGAAGTACTATTGGAAGGAAAGCTTTTGCTGTTGCTGCCCCCTCAGATTGAAATAAACCATAGAACCATAGACCAACAGAGTCACTTTCTCATTATTCCTAGTTTTTTTTGCTGAAAAGAGACATATAACATTTACTAACAGAAAAAGGCAGGTCCTTTTTTTATTTAAAATCTTTCTATCATGTAATCTTTTTAAATGTCATAATTGCCGATATTAGAACATTGACTACATGGAAAAAGCCATCTTGATCCCAATTGATTCAGCCCCGATGGCAGGTCTGATTTGATTCTCTCCATGTGGAATCACAGCAGATGTTTCTTCAAAGTCCATAGCAAACTGCATTATAAAAATAAACTGGGTGCAATCCTCAAGAGGTAGGAATAATTATCTTGCATCAGTCAACGTATAGATCAGGGACTTCTTTGACTCAGATCTGATTACTATAGATGTGGTCTTGCCTAGCTGAAACACAAATAGAATAATAACAAGCATTAGTCTTATCAATACATTGTGTGTGGGGGTGCATTGCTTACAACAAGATTCAAAGAGGCATTTTAAATTTCATTTTGGATATCTTTTACTCACGAGAGTCACAACAAATGGTGACGCACATATGGCTCTGACTGCATGGCAGTTGTTACCACATTCAAACCAAAGCTTATTTGATTCGATTGAATTTCAAATGTGACACTGAAAACCATTAGTAGGTTGCAGAACCTCCTCGTCAGGGGGGCTCAGGGAAACACATCTCACTTAAAGAGAAGTCTTTATTTGAAGGTTTTAACTCAATACCTTGTGTGCTTTGTTGCTTTTCTCAACTTGAAATTATTTTTCACGGAATACAGAACAGGAATCTCACCTTCCTCCACAAGTCCCTCTTAACTGCAGTGTATGAAAGCACAGGGAATAGTGGCATGTGTGCTGTGTTTGATCCTCAGTCCTCAGGGTCTTGAGTTTGTCAGGGATGAGCTCCTGTGGCAAATCAAAAAGCCCCAGAAATGAGTTGACAATGTACTTGTAAGATAATAATATAAAGACAAGCACCCGAGGGCTGTCAAAACTGTGCATTATAATGTTCTTTTGGAGTTTCTAGAGAACTCCAGGAGAAGAAACTTTCCCTTTTCTGGTTTTTAGAATATCATAATTTAACTTTTATTTAACAGCATGTAATCAAAGAAAATTATATTGCAAAAGTCTACCGGAAGCCAGTAGCAGTAAGTAGTACAGTATTTCATGTTAGATTTCAGAATGTCAAATTTTTGTAGTTGTTGTCTGTGTTTCGTTAAGTGAATAGAAAACTACAAAGCGGCATGTAATTCAAAATGTTAATATAACATTATTCAGCAGGTTTGATGAAGCGAAATTTGTTAATTCTATAGGACGATGCAAAACCTTTGGCCATAGCTGGATATTGAAAATAACAGCAGATACATTGTGTCGTACATGTTTGCTGTTTGCAGTGTTGCCTACCTTGGTTCATTTGGTTCTTGCACAACAAAGATGATAGTTAATTTTGTGCTGCCGGGCCTACTGTAGTGTTGTTCAAGGCAAAGGGGTATTGTATGTCAAAGCAATTTCCAGAAATATTACCTTGTGTTAATGTGGACATTTCTTATATTTTGTTCAGGCAGAGATTCTCTCAGTTATAATATTTGGCAAAAATGATAGATAGATTAGCAGTATGATGCATTGTTCAGTTCTATGTTCTCTGAACAACATCATCTCATTTTAAATTCAAGTGTTCTCTTCTGGGTGAGTCAGTTATCCACAAGATAGTTAACAGAGTTAAAACTCAAATTAAGTACGGAATGCATTCAATCCGTGTTAATAATTGCGTATTGTTGCTTTTTAACCACATCAATATCTCTGACAACGTCCACAGCTTAAAACTTATTATCATGAAGCCCAGTGTTAGCAAGCCCTTCAAAAGGGCAGCAGGCAGCATTTTTTATTGTTTCGGCTTCAGGCGCAAAATATCAAGCACTCTTGACTACATCTGTATGTCTATACGCTGCATGTGTGGAGATCCTCTTGAGTTTTTCAGCTCCCTGGAGGAATTCCATCAAGCTTTGCTATGCACTTATTATTCTTCATGCTGTCTCGTGGTGAAAAAAGTTGTCAAACTGCTTTGTCACTTCTTATTTTTGTCTTTCCCAGGCCCAGGCCTCTTGGCAGTGATCACTTGTCTCATAGCTAGAAGGAGCTAAAGACATCAGACCCATGTGCTTTAAAAGTGCATGTGGAGAGGCTGTCTGCTGTACGCTCTTCTTGTCAATGCCTGCCTGCCTTCTTTTAGCCCTTTGTAGCTCCTTGAAATTCACTTGAGATTTTCTGCTGCAAAGTGGAGGCTCTATCATTCCGCTCCATCTGTCCGTCTGCCTGTTAGTCCGCCATCGTTTCAGGTTCAAATCAATTCAAATCCAATTTATTGTGATTCCTTTCTAACTCTACAACATGCTTTGGACAGATTACAAACAATTTGTGGTTAAATGGAATGGCTATGACCCTAGTAATACAGTTCAGTTTGGTTTCTTTGTTTCTTTGATTTTTTCGTCCACCAATATTCCTTTGAAACTATTCTTTCAAACATACCAAAAAAAAAAATGGGAATGCGACCTCTCTGGCACTCGCCATACAAATCCTTTCTAGGGGTTGTTTCAAGAGATGACTAATACCACTTACTCCTCATCTGTTCTAAGTAATTACAACATTCACCCTGGGTTTTAAGGACTGTATTGTCATGGGTACGTTTATTTGTATGATAACAGCTTGCATGTATGAAATCAGTTTTTCGAGGTAGACCTATTTTAGTTATCCAGCGATGGGTAGATTAATTGAATAGATACCCATATAGCATCATCTCACTTGCTGGGGTGACGATAGTGCATTCACACTACCCACCATGCTCTTCACCAGGACTCTTGTGCCTGTCTGTTAAGTTTAATGTTATTATATTTTTTGCTAATGCTGAATAAATATGAGCAGCACATGTGTGCTGATGTTCTGAGTGTTAAGCAAATGCAGCAGCAGAATTGCAAGTGTTTATAAAGTGTAATATTATCAGCACACATGGACAGGGGGTGAGAAATTGAATGATTCCAAGCCATTTACCTTTAAAACAGAAACTGATTTTGTGTACATATTTACCATTTACTAGGTCACAGCTGCAGAGGGGACAGAAAAACAGTTCCAAACCCCTAGAGGTCATTTCTGAAACCAGAGAAATTGAGCTTTTCAGAAGCAGTCTTGGGTAAAAGAAAAGGTTTTGAGACAAGGACGGTTACCATGCTCTGATTCATGCTTGAATGTATTGGTTGTCGCTGTTTCTCTGGTATTGTTTTTGTACTGACAAAGCAACCAAAAGTGGGGAATTGGTTGGATGACATAGGCTTCCTCCAAAACATCTAAATTAATTTATCTCCAGTTTTATTGAACATTAATATAAATGTGTGCTTATTAGACTTGGCTTTTTATTTGGCAGACAGGCTCATTCAAGAAGTTTGAATCTTACTGTATACAATTGACTGAACTCATATGAAAACATGGAAAGACGATTTGTATTAGTAGTTCTGAATATTCTATAGCTACCTGTATACTTTTCTACAGTGGTTAAGGTGATAGTTGTGAGGCCCACAAGATAACCGGTTCAAGTCCAGCCTGCACCAGTTAGACTCATAATGGTGCCCACTGTCAGATTCGCATGTACTCTTTTTATTTATATTTATTATTTAATATACTCTGCTCTGAGCACACTCTTAAACTCAGGGGAGACGTTTAAGGAGGACAGAAATGTTTTAAACTTCCGTAAGTGGTTTTGTTCGTTCACTGGGCGTGCTATATGTCCAGACAACTTTTTTAATAATCAAGAAAATCACTCATTTAATTTGAAGTTTTAAGGAATCAGAGCAGTACAGGTGCTCTTTTCGGTTTATTAAATGCTTTAAATGGATCGAGTGGTTGAAAGACACTTTGGATCCCTGCTAATAGGCAGTCTGGGTGTTTCCAGTGCCTTTACAGGTTTAACAGCATTAATACTTCAATATGTTTATGGTTATAACATGTTTTTAGCTCTTAGGCTATAAAATGCAAACAGCTAAAGTGCCCACTGCTACATTCTAGAACATTCAATATATCACTCTCTACAGCTAAAATATGAATCCTATACCTTATAGCAATGTATCCAATATAAACGAGATATTAAATTCAAATATATGCTTACCTTCCAGTATATGGAAGAATAGTGTTGAATATATTGAAAAATAAGTACTGTCTTCAAAAGGCAGAGACTAACTTGGACCAAACAGCAATCAGTTTTTCAGAGACCCTCAGAGCATGGACCACGTCAGCTTGCAAGATCAAGTTCAATGGTATCGAACGGGGTCTTGCTCTGGACTTATATAGGATTTTCCCTCCCTTGAATACATCAGAAGTCCCAAGTAAATGTGATCATCACTCGGCCTTGACATTTTTATCTTTGAGTTAATGATTTTACTTTCATATACAGGTATGTTAACAAAGTAGGGGTTTATCACAAGCCTTTGAATAAGCATACAGCGGCCAGTTCAGTTATTTTCATTTAAATTTAAGCTATAATAAACATGTTAAGTATAACAGCTTTATTTAACTGTACCATTCTCAGACAGGGCCTGACCTCTATTTCTAAAAGTTGCCTGCACAAGCAAGTTTTAACACAGCCTGTTTTCTTGCCAAGGCTAGTGTTTTGATTAATATGAAACTCCACTGTAAGCACTTCTCTAAATTCACTGCATGAAGTCAGTTTTCTCCCAAAGAAAGTCGCTACTTATTTGATAAGAACTGATACTGGACACAACTCCCCTAATTCGTGGAATGCCAGGTTTTCTTATTATAGAGAGGCTTTGAATTCAAAACTGCAGGACGACAAGTAAATCTCACTTTGACTGCCAAAAAGAACTTTCCATATCTAGCACTGCTCTACTTGCAAGCAGATAAGGGCAGGGCTATTTTTCTGTAGGTTTTTTGTGTACTAAAATTATTGAATACAGTTTACACTTTATTTGTCTAATATTCCAACCTAACAGTTCCTGCTTTTTTATTGAACTCAAATCTTTATATAAACTAAACATGTATATTCTATAATTTAATGGATATTGTAATGTCTAAAATATATTTTGTTTAGTTGGAGAAAGAAACTGAACTAATTCTTAAATTGATTAAATTAGATGCTTGCTCCTGCTTTTACAGTCTATTTGTATTGTAGTAGAGCCTTAACAAGCAAAAACACTTTTTAGTTTAAATATTATGTTTCTTATTAGATTAAAATACTTAAAACATATTATTTCTCTTCAGGTTTTTTTAGTTTCAAATACCGTTCTGTCTAAAAAGGGTTACCTTTTTGTTTTTGCTAATTTGCAATACCTAGCCTCCATGTTTAATTCTCCCAGAGGCCTGCTTGTTTCAAGGTTACAGGCTTCCACGCGCAATAGTCTGACCACTTCCAGGAGTGTATGTGCACTAATAACAAAGGCACATAGACAAGCTTTTTTTCTAACATTAACACTTATTCAGTTTTGTTAGTTCAAAGCATTGTAACCTGTTCATAATTTCCTGCAATATTATTATTATTATATGCTAGTTTTATATTCTTTAAACCACAGTACAATTATTACAATATTCTGACAGTGTCAGTTAGTTCTGAACTTCTTTCATTTTTAACTGTAATGTTAAAAAAGGTGCTTGCACCTTGTACAGGGGATGACGGGTTTTAGGGTCACTCCGTGACATCCATATCCTGCTAGTGACTTTAGGAAACTCACAGCCCGTATCTAACCGTTGTGTATATAGATTATGGTACTTGTTTAAAGAGCATGATCCAGATTTATTGTGTAGCTACTTACACCACCAATCTAGACAAGGGGAGGCGGTCTAGAAATACACTGCAGTCTTCGGCTTGGAGAGAAGGCACCATTGCTTCAGCATTGACCATCTCAGTTAAGAGCCACCTTAGCAATTTAAGGGCTCTGTTCACAGTAATAAAGTGTGGCAAAACTAAACTGATGCATTTCTGCAAAGGCTTTGCAGCATCACAATGCTCAGCTCAATACACACAACCCTCCCTAGTGCCAGCTAATTAGAGGCTAATACAAATAGGATGTTATTTTGGGGTGGTGACAGCATTACTGAGCAAACCAGGGACACTAAATTAAACCAACCTTCCTTAATGGAATACTAAAGGTGATTCCTCTTGCAACAAAGGGTCTTTTTAACTATGTTTCTCTTACTGTGACTCCTCAATAGCTGGTAATATTGAGTGTGCAATTGTTTTATTTTGAATGTTCAATTATTCATAAAATAACTAATGGAAAATACATTATTTTAAATATGAATATATAAAACTCCTATTCCATAGGAAAAATACCATAAACTCTCAATGAAATATATGTAAACATTACAGAAATGAATACATTTAATATACACACAACTGACTTTGTTTTTTATTGTTATGGTTTTAAAAATTGACCATCATTTCTAATGTGTAACTGGAATTTCCTTAAAGTGCATGCAGCTAACAACACAACTCCAGTAAATGTCTTCTAATATGCATTGCCATCACTTCATAGACCTCACATTTTCATGTTCATTTTAAATATACTGATCGCTCCTAAGAGATATTTCGCTGCTGCACTTCACCACTTCTGACGTGCATTCCACAATAGTGCAACGTCACACCATTTGCTACTCGAGCCAATCACAGGCTGGACAACAGCGCTGACAGATTTTAATATGGGACTGATATTAAAGGATTGGTTGGCAGGTGCTTCCATATCTAAGATTAAAGGAATTACAAAATGCCAGCATGTCCATTCTGGAAAACAGACTTTGCAGCACAATTACTTCATGACAATGAGCATATAATGTATACACACCTGGATCCTGATTTTGCTTTTAAATAATGCACACAGATAAAGACGGGGTTTACTTTAACTGAATTTGATCAAACTCGGTATAGTTATATTGTTAATGTCTATCAATACCAGTTGTCTAGTTCAGTACTGTTCAGCTCCATGCTTTGTGCAGAATGGCCTACAAACTTTTTGTCAAAGTCTTTTTTGTTTTTAAACAGTATCACACAGCACCATCTAGTGGTTACAGAGAAGAACATTTCAGCCTGTGCAGTAAAGAATGTGCAGTGTTATTATTGTTGGGATTAATGGGCCCTATTCATAAAGCTTAAACATATGAGCTATTAAACCAATAATCGTTTTGATAAATCAAATGACAATGTTAACAAAGTCTTTACTTTTGAATATCAGTCATTATTTTACAAAAATTCTTTAAATAACTTAAACCTTTATGAAAAGGCCTCATTGTTTTGTTTATTCGACTTCATGGTTTTTGCTATAAAAGAAGTGTCCCACCTGTATCTCCCTGTCTGAAAATAAGCACATGTAAAATATGAAAAGCATCTGAACAGTTTCAGCAGTCATTCTGGGAATGTCTTGCACTGCAGCCCGTACTGTGTGCCCCTCCCAAGGTTAAAGCAATGGGAATGGGAACACTAGAAGGATGTTTGTTCTTTCAGTTTCACTACAATTTTCACTTTGCTTCTTCTCCTTTTGACCCAATCAGATGATACACATCTATTATCCAAAACGCATGTTCAAATACTATTTGCCATATCTAGTGTAATGTTAAAAATGTTATATTGTTAGGAGATTGTCAAACGCAGACTTAAAAGTTCAAGATAATCACCCTGAATTAAAAGATGTGTTTAATGCTCCCATTCATTGTCCTCCAGCTCCATTGAACCTCCTTTTATTAGATCCTTCTGAGATGTGAATTGCACGGGTGCATGCTGTGTAAACAATGAGGTGATTTAACACCCTTAAGACCCCCAGATACATACCAAAGACAAATGACCTCAAACATTCATCACAAATCTTTTTGAACTATTTGGTTGAAAATGTATGTATAGAGCTTGCAGGAAATATTATGCTATGTTGTGCAAATAATCAATAACTGCACAGGTAGCATTTCCACTCTCTATAAGACTTTCTTGCACACCAATTCAATTTACTTAATGAAGTAGACCTCAAATTGTAAATGCCATTCGAACCTTGATTACGTTTGCAAAATCTGCACCTAATGCAATTCTGCCACTTAGCCTCCTGAAATAGCATATCTTTTGTATCAGCTGCTCTCAGTAACTAGGTTAAGATAATTGACTCCATCGACTAAACAATATTAAAAAGCAATAGTGTCATGTAATCTGCTCATCTCTGAAGCTGATGAGGTCGCGTCTCATTTCATAGAGCTTGACTTTCTGAATAATCCCATAAAATTGAGCCCAGCTCTTAATTAGTCACTTGTTTGGGTAATTACTGCAGTCATCACAAGTGCTAAGTGTTGCAACACAAAAGGGTAAGGGAACTTTGCAGATGAGTGGTTTGATGCATTAGAAATTAACTTAAATGATTAACTCTTCAGCGTGCACAGCACCAACATGCTGCTTTCGGCTCCACAATGGAGAATCTGAATAGAATGATGATGATGATGTAATTGTTGTCTAAATGATTGTGTTCAAAAGCTACCATTCACATGTTACCTAAGTCAGGTTAGAGACCGCCAAATACATTTCAGCACACTCTGAGCCAGACAGTCATATTATATTTCACACTTCAGAGTCATACTGCTATATAAATATCACAACCCCAGAGCCAGACCACACATATATAACACACCCCCACAGTCAGACCGGCACTCCAAACACAGAGCTACACAGAAACGTGTCATCCTTGCTTAGGAGTTGCCAATAAGATGGAAAACAAATGTACAGCTGTCCTTATAGCAACTGGAAATTAACATAACAGAAATCATTACCAGTATGTCGTTTAAAGAGATTTATATTTCTGTCACTTGCTTTAGACTTCATTGATCAGTTTGTTAAGTGTTCCAAATCAGCCATGATACATATGGAAAACATAGAGAAGTATACCAAGTTTCCATCTTCCGTCCAAATGCACTTTGAAATCAGTCCTGTGCATTTCCCTCTATAGCAGACAGAGATTGAACTGTAATCTTTGAGCCTCTCATCCCCAGTAAGCATTAGAACAACCAGCCTCTCCAACCAGCTCTGATGTAGGAGCCAAGGAGCATCCACTGAGCAGGGGCTACCCAACTTGTAACACGTCTCGTTTGATTCTGCAGTTTTCAATTGATTAGTTCACTGATACAGAACAAGATCCAGGTAACTATGGAGGTGGTTAGCATGGGTATGGTAGCTGACACCTGATCGTTTTAGTAACACTTCTGAAACAGGAAAAGTGAATCCCTTTCACTGTGTATATATATATATATATATATATATATATATATATATATATATATATATATATATATATATATATATATAATATACTAATAATGAAAATCAACAATAAAATACTAATGAATAAAAAAATAACACTAGATTATTTACAGTGTTACAGATTTAAACATGTGTTTAATTTGTCTGTTTCCTTAGGAAGTGCCAATAGTGGGCCGCATGCAGCTGAACAGATGAGCCTCACTCAGGTAACAGTTTTGGAACCCCAGAATAGGGTACTGTGTGCAGAACTCTGCTGACCAGACAAAATAAGAAAACAATGGGATTCATGACCTGTATATGCCAATATTCCTACTGATGTATGTAACAGGCAGTGTTGTGTAAGATGAGGGTCAAAGTTTTATAGCTGGTATATAACTACCATTGTGTACAGTACTGTTGTCCAATCACTCAAATTATCCACTCTTTGAAGTGATGGCTTTTGAAGATAACAATGGATCTAATAATTCATATCCCTATAATATTGCTTGCACAATCACATTGTTACTATATTTTGAAAACAATAGTGCAAATACACAGAATAGAGCTTATATTTTCTTCTGTTGTACTATATGCATAAAACAGTGTCATTTATATCTAAGGTTTATCAGGATAATACAAGAAATCATTATACTCACAAAACCCATCACATTCTCCATATGAAGTCAATTCATGTCTGGAATTTGCAAAGGGAAACTTGCCACCCTCTATGAATATGTGGATACAGCTTGAACACTACCTTCCAAGCAGCAATAGCCTCTCATTATTTAAGAACATAAGAAAGTTTACAAACGAGAGGAGGCCATTCAGTCCATCTTGCTCGTTTGGTTGTTAGTAGCTTATTGATCCCAGAATCTCATCAAGCAGCTTCTTGAAGGATCCCAGGGTGTCAGCTTTAACAACATTATTGGGGAGTTGGTTCCAGACCCTCACAATTCTCAGTGTAAAAAGTACCTCCTATTTTCTGTTCTGAATGCACCTTTATCTAATCTCCATTTGTGACCCGTGGTCCTTGTTTCTTTTTCAGGTCAAAAAGTCCCTGGGTCGACATTGTCTATACCTTTTAGGATTTTGAATGCTTGAATCAGATCACCATGTAGTCTTCTTTGTTCAAGACTGAATAGATTCAATTCTTTTAGCCTGTCTGCATACGACATGCCTTTTAAACCCGGGATAATTCTGGTTGCTCTTCTTTGCACTCTTTCTAGAGCAGCAATATCCTTTTTGTAACGAGGTGACCAGAACTGAACACAATATTCTAAGTGAGGTCTTACTAATGCATTGTAAAGTTTTAACATTACTTCCCTTGATTTAAATTCAACACTTCTCACAATATATCCAAGCATTTTGTTGGCCTTTTTTTTATAGCTTCCCCACATTGTCTAAATGAAGACATTTCTGAGTCAACATAAACTCCTAGGTCTTTTTCATAGATTCCTTCTTCAATTTCAGTATCTCCCATATGATATTTATAATGCACATTTTTATTGCCTGAGTGCATTACTTCCACTAGATGGCACTACACCATCCACAGCCTTCCTATCAATGGAGTGGTAAAATGTGGATAATAATTCGGGTGAAGGCGCATCACGCTTGGCTTTCTTCCTGCCGTTTCGTCATGGCGTTATACGTGGTGAAGTCTGCAGCCATAGCAGCGAATGGAGCGGCGGTGTAAACAAAGCAAAGGGGCCGACAACATCAGCACCCAAGACAGGATAAATAACAAGACATCTGTGCGCGACCGGTTTCGTTGGGTATTTTCAAAGATTTTTAAATTGTTATTCAAGGCGCATATATATATAGATATTTAATTACTAGCTTCACATCTGATATCGCGTGAGATATAAGGGGATTTGATTTCACTATAAAATGTAAAGTAGAGTAAAACAGAAAGCCACGCGTGAATAAGCAGTCTGCACATGTAACTTTATTTTTAGAAGAAATATCATCTGATTTATTATTTTGAGATTTGTATGGGTAGTGTGCCACAGTTGTAAAACTACAGAGGGTAGCCTGCATCTGAACACAACAACAAACAGGATCGTTTGGATTGGACTTGTCTGCAGCGTTGGCCTTATCACCATATCACATCTCTGAACTAACAGCGGAGTTTATTAGTTTTTTTTTTGATTGTGTAGTTGAAGTACTCCGAGCCGTTCTTTTCGTTACTGGCCGCTGGGGTTATGATGCGCACCCTGCCTGTTGCAGATTTTCGTCATGATTAACCACAACAGAGTTGTGTGATTTATTTTCCAAAACCAGCGGGTCTGGAGTGCAATGTTCAGTCTGATGGCGAACTGCTGCAGCTGGTTGAAACGGTGGCGGAGCCTGCCAGGTGAGGACTTGCAATGGAATCTGTTGTAATAATAGTAATAATAATAATATTAATTGAGTGCTATATCATTAATGGTGTCGACTATATGATGCTAGAGTTGCTATGCCATTCTATTGTACGAGGTAGCAGCATTCCCTTAGCTACCAAATGCGTGACCACAGTGCAACTGTGTTCATTCTGTCATTGGAAAATGACTCACCGTTGTTAAGGGTTTAAATTCCTGCTGTAGTAATTTCAAAAGTATGTCCTGAGACAGTAAGCTTCTTGAATAATGGCTTATCGAGGTTACATTACTGTATAGAAATAGTAGCTGGTGTACATTTGAAGCTGGGAGACACAGAATTCATCCACAGAAACTTGACTAAGTCTTGTCCAGACCTGGCTTATTTAGTGGCACAGGGTCCCTTCACTTCCCCTTTCCTTCCCTTCCCATGTTCCAGCCAGGATTAAAACTGATACAGTACAGAAGTGTTTGTAGTCTGAGATGTGGAGTTACAGGTAAGGATTACAGTGTCATGCTTGACGTTTATAATGTTCCTCACAAACACGTGGTGGGTGTCACAGTACTGATTTTTAAATTTTGATGTTCTACACAAATCAGGGAATACTCTGCACAGTTTTTTTTGTTTAGTACAAATTGAGAATGTAGTGATTTAAACAGTCTAAGCTTGCTCCTGTTGCTGCAAGTGGATTGTTGCTAAATGAATGTACTTTTTAAACAGATACAGTATCTTACTGAAGTTAGGCAAGGTAAGCAACAACCACAATAACCCCACTTATATAATAAGTGTGTTTATTGGACTCTGTTGTTACATTGTTCCTCACCACATAAAATAGCTTTATGAGTAGCACCTTTTGAAATATTATTTTTCATTTATCAAATATTACCAAGAAAATCTTTGGGAATACTCAGACCACTGGAGTTGTTTTTTGTCTGGGCTCTTATATCTGGAATTTACCAATGAATGTGATTGTGCAAACAATAGAAGTAATATTATTAGTTTGATTGAACTTTTAGATTACAAATAGTTTTACATGATCGTCTTTTTTTTTTTTTTTTTTAAGTTTTCTCAAATGAAGCATATAGTCTTTGTGTTCATATTCAGTAAGGAAGTGCTTGAGAATGCCCCTCAAACTCCACTCAGGCCAGTCTCTCTGAGTCTGACAGTGGCTCTGAGGTCAGACACAGCTGTTCCCAGAATGCTCCGGCTTCAAACAGCATGTGCTGACTTGCCAGCAGATCTAGTGACTGCTTCCCTGTGGGTGGTTAATATTTTTCATTTTAAATCAGATGTGTGAATACCCAAATGGACTTAAACTGTAAAGGTACAATGTCCCATATTCTTTTGAAAGCATTTGTCAGCACATACACTGTAAGCCCTTTGTGAAAATGTCAGATCAGAAGTATCTAGTAAAGAAAAAGTGGTACATCTGTGTTGGTGGTAGTGGTAGCTGTAGCAGGAGTGTGTCTTTTGAAACCAGAGTGGGCCAAGAAAAGCCTTGTGGGAATGTAAACCGATTTTACAGTCAGCAGTGTCTTTGTGATGAAGTGGTAGAATGTTTAAAAGACTGAACTATGAAATTGTGTCTCTTTTATTTTAATTCATAGGTACAGTATGTCTTAAAAAATCTGAATTTAAAATAATATAGAACCCTAACCCAAAATATAGAGACTTAATAAAAACAGAGGAGTCTTGATTAGACCTCCCACTGGGGATGAATATCATACGTCAATGTGTCTCATTTTTTTCATTTGTAGAGAACTGCTGGTTTTGTGATGAAACTTGCTAGGGACCTTTAGCACAAGTGAAGTGTCTCATACTCTGTGGTATATCAAAGTGCCTTGTTTGGCTGTATGTCACTGTACACATAGCCTGTCAGTGATTCATGTACTTCCAGTTAAATAGATATACAGGTAAAAATAGACTAGTACCAAATACTGCAGGCTTTTAAATCTGGTTCTGAGTTAGGGTTATTTTATTATGAGCAGCAAAACATGTTTTCCATCATTGCCCTCAAAACATACGCAACTGGCTGGGCATTGCAATCTTGTGCTGTGTTACAAACAAACTCCCCTCTCCTAGCAACTTGTGTTGCATCCCCACACCTAGAAAGAAAACAAATAGGCCTGTAGTACTTTATATTGTCCTACTGTTTGTGAATTTAGTTTAGCACTGTTTCTAATTTACTGTGCTTGTAAATACTGTAAAGATTACCATTGAGTTACTGCACATTTAATCATGTTATTCAACTTGAGTCTTCAACTGCATGATGTAACACAATTTAAGTAAGAGTTGTGGGCAGTGGCAAAGCCTCACTGCGGTACACCATATCTGCTCAGGGTTGTACTCATTCATCTCAAAGTAATCTTTATATAAATAAAATCAACAGTTCTACCCAAATGCAATTCGGAAAGTCTATTGGAGGATTGGGGTGTTTGATAAAAGGAAAATTCAGTTATTGTGTTAATCATGTTGGTCTAGAGTGGGACAGACGGATAATTTATTTTAGCTCAAAGAGCCAGTTGCTCAACGTTTCGATATGTTGCACATATCGAAATGTACTTGAAATGTATTTGAAATGTACTTGAAATTCACTTGAAATGTATTTGCTTACGATTGTAAGTCGCCCTGGATAAGGGCGTCTGCTAAGAAATAAATAATAATAATAATAACATATCTTTCTCAAGGGAGCCTGTGTTTGAATCAAAACATTGGAGGTATTTATAGGTTTTATAGGTTTCTGATGGCATGACAACTACTTGTTATTGTTTACATTCAAATCTATGATTTATTCTTACATGATGTAATGCTGTTCTATATATTGTGACATCATTTTTACTTCTATCTTTGAATCTGTATTAATTCTAATTAACATTACTTTATATAAATTTATATTTTTATTATATCATGCAATGCTGGCTCTGAGGATCAGTCTAGATTTGGCCTGTCCAGCGATCAGCATGCACAACTTTTGAACGAACTTTGTTTATTTATTTAAATGTTATATATCTATTGAAGTTAATTAGTTCATTCTTTTCTGTTGAGTCCCGCTGGCATAATCGTGTTCAGTCTATTTATCCATTTACTTTCTTTTATTCTTCTATATGTCGCATTGTCTAATTTTAGCTGTTCTAATACTACAAACTTTACATCATTTATGTCATGTCCTTGACTGGTGAAGTGCTGTACTATTGGTTCATTCATTTTTTATTTCTAATTAATGAAAGGTGGTTCTGAATTGCTTATATAAAGTAGTTCCAGTCTCTCCAACATATTTGATTTCATCACATTTTTCACAGGCTATTCCATAAACAACATTGCTATTTTTACAGTAGGTATTAGTTTTTAGTGGATATGTGGTGTTCTTATGTTTAATTATATTTTTACTTTTATCTATGTATTTACACACTTTACATCTACTGGTGCACATGTTCGTAGAACCTATTTTGTCAATTATTCTTTTATGTTTACTGTGAACTAAAATATCACCTAAATTAGCTTCTTTTTGAATGCTACAACTGGGGCCTTAAGAAATACTTTTTAATTTTTCTGAATTATGTAGAATCCAAGTGTTTCCAAACTATCTTAGAAATATTGGGCAAAAGTTTAGAGTAAGTCATTATTAATGGGACTCTTTTGACCTTTTTATCTCTATTTTTATAATCTAGTAGATGATCTCTTTTTAGTTTATCCAATTTTCTTAACTCGTCTCTATAATTCTTTCTTTGTATCCTCTTTTTAAGATTTGTTTTAATACATTTCTTTGTTTTACATAGTCACTTTCTTTTGAGCATATTCTTCAGATTCTTATTCCTAGACCCTTTGGGATTGCCCTTTAGTGTGAATCGGATGTGAGGAGGACATGTGTAAATACTGGTGCATGTCAGTAGGTTTACAGAAGAGGTCAGTCTCAATTGAACCTTCTTCAGGTTTTACTATGGTATCTAAAAATTCTATTTCTTTCCTTGTCCATCGAAGGTCCACCTTAATATTACTGTGTATTTCATTTGGTATTTTATGAAACTGGAAAAGAGACTCTTCTCCATATGTCCAAACCCCAAAAATATCATCTACAAACCGAACGTATTCTAAAGGTTCTCTTTCCGATTTTCTAAGTAATTGTTCTTCCCATTTCCCCATGTACGTACTGATATATACTGATGCACAAAAGAAACGCTCAGGTCTAATCACATATTTTAAACATAGCTATCAAACAGAATCACAGAAAATGTGAACAAAAATACAAATCAAAGAATCATAAGTTTTCAGTATGAAACGTGACACGCTGTCAAAATGAAAACCATTACACAGTTAGTATCGGGTATCACCTCCCTGAGCATTAATACAATCCTGGCAGCGTTGACACATAGACCTGATCAGCCTCTGGATAGACTGCTGTGGGATGTTCTGCCACTCTTCCTGTGCAGCTGCAGCCAGCTGGCGAAGGTTGGTTGGTCGCGGTTGTCTCCATTGAAAGCTTTTCTCAACTTTTTCCAGAGAAAAAACGACTAGGCACCTGTGTATGATGCCGTTTTGATGATGTGACATCGGACTGGAAAGGAAAAATTGTAATGTCGGACCTGGTCCGACATAGGACCGCAAGGGGTTAAATTCCTTCAATACCCTGCTCTCGAGTGTGAATGTGACCCAAGAGCAGCTCCTCCTTATCCGAGCTGAATGAAATCCCTGTTAATCTGTGTGCTGGATGGGGGAGCAGCACTACGGGCTGTTTTTAATCAGTTGGTAATACAGCAATCCTTGCTGCTGCTGATGAAGCCCTCGTGGGTGTGGAAGACCGTACGCTGGATGTTTAATTTGATGCCCCTCAAGCCTAAGCGCCACAGTTAAGTATTAAACAAACAGTATGTTAAGGTGAACACTGTTATCTCCTGTACTCGGGACACAGTTTTTAATGTGGACTGTCCCTTGGTGGGCATGGGATGTACATGTAGAAATATCTGTTTTGTTTTGCAGGAAAGTGACATTGGTGATGGTTGGACTGGACAATGCTGGCAAAACTGCAACTGTAAGAGGCATTCAGGGAGGTGAGCAACCCCTACCAACTTACTCACTGAAAATCCCAGCATAATCCTTTACCTCCCAAGAAATGTGATAAAAGAATAAGAAAGAGTATGCGTCTCCCTAATAAATAATAGTTCTACTAATAATATTCATAGCTGATTATTATTATTTGTTTATTTAGCAGACGCCTTTATCCAAGGCGACTTACAGAGACTAGGGTGTGTGAACTATGCATCAGCTACAGAGTCACTTACAATTGCATCTCACCCGAAAGACGGAGCACAAGGAGGTTAAGTGACTTGCTCAGGGTCACACAGTGAGTCAGTGGCTGAGGGGGGATTTGAACCGGGGACCTCCTGGTTACAAGCCCTTTTCTTTAACCACACAGCCTCCTATGATCAACAGCAGGACAGTTAAGTAGCCTGGTGATTAAAACATTAAGCATTACGAGTCTGTGGTTATAGGTTTTTAAATGAGTCGTAGTGTTCACTCCCTTGTGCTGCAGTCCTACCTAGCTGTAAAGTAAGATCGATTCAAGATATAAAAGTTGTTAGATAAGAAAAAAATGATAGCCAAGTATTCCATACCTGTGGAGTAGGCCTAGATGGGCAGCATGCTTCTTGCAAACCATAAACCAAAGAGCTTAAACAGTTAGAATTCTGAATAATCTCAAGTTGACAAAGGTAATTCACCAGCCTGCTGGTAACTGCAAGACCAATGGAAATGCTCTTCCTGTTTATCATACAAAATCTTTCTTCTTGCCTGGCTCTTCGCAACAACATTTTTAACACATGTGCTGTTTGTTTTAACAGGTGTAGGTGTGTAACAAAAGCCATCAAAGGTATTGATTTCTGCAGACTGAACTGCGTAACTGTAACGTCATAATGTCCCTGATGTTTGCCATACCTGCGTATACACAGTCTATAAAAAAAACAAAAAGGTAGTTGCCCTTAAATCTACCAAACTTAGCTGATCATTGAAGCTCAGTTGGTAGGTACTTCCGTATCCAACGACACAGATAACCATTGATTTACAAGGAACAGTGTGTAAAACACATAACTTGGCCAATATGAAGAAGAGATTTGTTTGCAGATTTCAGCCCACATCTTGAGTTATGGTCACGTAGCAGACTGATTATATCGGATCATTGCCATCCTGGCTGCACTGAGGCAGATGCATCCATTTGTTTCTTTTTTTCTATCCAGCATGGCGCTTTGAGCTGTCAAACACAGGGGCTGCTTGAAGCCTCTAGTGTACAGCCATCTGTAATGTATGTCTGTGATCCAGGAGAGGCTTGCTTTAGACAAGGGTCATTATCAACCATTTTTTTCTTCTCTTTCTTTGTCTAAGATGCATGTGTTTAAGTTGAACTTAACTCTAAATTATTCCTTTTAACTTTATTACATGTTATTCCTGTTTTCAATGATACTGTTGTAAGCAAACCCTCCAAAAAACAAGGTGGTGTAGAGTCCAACCCCTTTCACTTTTTACATCCAATAAACCTTTACAATTACAAAAGAGCAGTGACAAGGTGTCTACAAGGGATATCAAGAATCTCTGTATTATCAAGTGTTATCAAAGGGGATCACGTTCCCATCTGCACTGTGAAGTTTGATGGACCAATTAACACACCGGTGCTGCATCGTAGCTTTGAGGGTGCATTTACAAAGCAGTGGGATCCACAGCACCACGTGTTTAATACACATGGAATTATGCCATGCTGTGTGTTACTAAGAAATAATGACAGATGCAAGTGTCAAAGCACAACTGCTTATTACACAGGCAACTGCTAAGCTTGTTATTAAGAAAGGGTTATACTTTTAATTTTGAAGGGAGTAGATTGCAGAATTCACAAGAAAATAGTTTTTTTTTTTTTTTTTTTTAAATTGAAGAGACCCAGAGAAAAGTGTGCACACTGGAAAAAAATGTCTTTCTTTTTTTTTCTTCTCAGAAAATCCTGAAGATGTCGCTCCGACTGTTGGGTTTTCTAAAATCGACCTGACACAGGGAAAGTTTGAGGTGACCATTTTCGACCTGGGCGGTGGGAAGAGAATCCGAGGCATCTGGAAGAATTACTACTCCGAATCTTACGGGGTAATCTTCGTCGTGGACTCCAGTGACGTGGAGCGAATTGAGGAGACCAAAGAGACGATGTCCGAGGTCCTGAGGCACCCCCGCATATCAGGAAAGCCAGTCCTAGTGTAAGTGAGAAAGCTTTGCTGTTTAAACCATCAGTGCTACTCAGTCTTTGAGTCTAGCAACGCAATGATGATCAGTGTTTGTTTCTGCACCTCTTTCATACAATGGTAACGGGTTCTTGTAGGAAGTGTGTCTGTCACTATTTACTAGGTGTTAGCCTAATTGTTTAGGCAGACAGTTGAGTAAAAGTCTTTGGTGTGACCTCGCAGACAGGGCAAGTTTGTAATGCAGCTTATTTAACGATTCTCTTGAATGATGCATTCTTGAATTTGATTGTTCATTGGTAGGTTTAATATTACCAGCTGTTAGCTCAGCCAGGCAGTAATACATATTTGTATAGCAAGAGGGCAGTGTCAGTCACATTGTGTGCATATGACTTGTCATGCTGGGCTGTGTCTCCATATCCATAAGACTTGTTACACCAGTTTACATGCATGTAGCACAGATAAGCAGCACAAGGATCCCAAATAGTTGAATAATCTGTCAACGTCAACACTTTGGGTAAAGGCAGTACCAGCTTAACATGTGAATTGTTGCCAGCATGCATTCCAGTACTGCTTAAGTTTGCTAGCTTACTTGGTTGAGAGAAAAAACAAAATGATACACTTTTCCCATGGTTAAATTACAAACACAAGATCATTTTGCATCGCCGCTTCTTAGACTGGGAATTAATCAGCTTTATAGAATTCAGCTGGCCACAAGGAGGCGAAAAGACATCTTTCTGCAATTATTTGCACATTTTTGAAATTCCACTTGCTGCAGGTTGTACTGTATGTTTGTGGTTATTCTTATCTCAGATTCATATTGATCTGAGTAAAACTTCAAAGAAGTAAGAAATTCTGCAATCCAAAAGACAAAGTGTCAGCTATACAGGCTTTTCCAGGAGATAGTAGCCATTTAATAATGTACATTTTTAGTCATAATTTTAAAAAAGTACTCAAGCGTGAGTGATCATTTAAGGGCGCTTTATCAACATGAACCGCCATCACTTGGCACAATTGAGTTAGAATTAACACTCAAGTGTTGTTACTAAATATTAGATAGTGTAGTGATTGTGACAGATGCACAAAAAGCACATTCTCGGGGCCACATGGCTCAATGATAAACTAAAACAATCTGTCAGGACCTGTGTGAACATGTACGGTACACTACAGAATGTTCCAAACGTTTTGACAAAAATCAGGTTGTATTACTAAATACTAGTGTTAGAAATAGCATTACAGTAGAGGTGTCAAATAAGACCCTGGGGAGGAATCTTGAAGTTCTGTGTAGTCTGCTTGGTATAATGCTTTTCTTTTCTTTTCTTTTTTTTGTTTTGAACATGCTGGCATCCTGCCTTTTATTTATGCCGTATCCCACTTTTACACTCATGGTCTGTGTGTAAGGAGCCTTAACCCATGATGCAAGTGATGCTACTTTACTGTGTTTGTTCCAGTGTTCATCCCAAGTGGCGTGCCTTAGCAAATAAAGGGGTTAATGGGATTGCACTGTAAGCAAACTGTTAATACTTATATTCAAGTGAAGCACGAAGACAAGGAGATTATAGGACTGAACAGGAGGAGGAGGAAATCAGTAGTTTAGTCATTTAGCTTTGTTTGACTGCAATATAAACATTTGCTCCCACATTAAAAATAACAAGATAACAATATTTCTTGTAACAAGATAGTTCTTTCATTGAACTCTTTATAAGATTTTAGGTGTTTTTTAAAAATATATATTATAAACTACTGTTATTACATTATTACATTAGTTTGATCAGTGTCATGTTGTGTTTATTACATTTTTGCAGATGTGCACAATATATTACATATAAAAGAGGGAGATTATAAAATGTGATAATACAGCAGTTAGTGCGTTTCTGTCCTCTAATCAATTGGGTATTACAAAAAGCCATCATTAATGTTCGCATGGAGTTTAGTATCACATTTGAAATAATATATACAATATCTTGTTGTATATTAAAGCTATCATAAAAAATAAAAAAAATAATAAATCCCGGTCCTTTCTCAGGCAGCTTCCTGTTGTTTGAAATGACGTGGTGATTTTCTAAAGTAGTGTCCACTGAGGACACTACTTGTGACCCGAGCCAGACTGCCTGACCCATCCAATACAATGTGTCATAACGGCTACAGTTCAGGAATGGTCCCTTCTGATAGATATTATATTATATATTAAAACAGTTAGCTAATAAAATACAAATATATATGCTGATAAATTGGGCAAATACATAGCAGCCAGAAAAAGGTCCCTCAAATATCTCAAAGCTTGCTTATACTATAGTGCTTTTGTTCAATTCTGTTACATGTAGAACTACTAAAGTTTGTGACAGTTTGTTCTCCTATTTTCAAGTAATGGCTGTCCACATGTCCCTCATAAATGCAAGTTGTCACCCGGACACTACAAATACAGGATGGAATAATATGTACGGAACTGTCATCCTCCCATAACTAACTGCTTCTTAAGAAACTCCATCTTGATGAATAGTAACCGTAGACCACCTCTGTTTTGTACAGTACTGTACATGCAGCTGTATTGAGGTGTTGTCATTTACAGCAAGGGAAACAACAGCAGCACATCACCTTACAAGGGTGCTTCTTCTTGTACCTCACCGCCAGCTTGAATTTCTCATTCGACTGCTGAATGTAATCCTGAGTGTGGATCACGTTGGCTTCGATGTTGTTCACCTGGTCTCCTTGCAGCTCAACCTGCATGTAGATCTCAAGAAACAGCTCCCGCAGGTCCCTCATCTGGCTCTCCAGGTTCATCAGCTCCTTGTGGCGCTGCTCGATCTCGGAGAGCTGTGACTTGGTGATCTTCACTTCGTTAATGATGTTCTCATTGAACACTTCCCACTTGCCTTGCACCATCATCTCATCCACTTCCTCCTCCCGCACCTCCTTCCCCGCAACCTCCAACTGCCGGATGATGAACTGCTTGCACTTCTCCTGCTTGCCCACCAGAGTGCCGTTGTACTGGGACATGGCCTTCTGGAACTGCTTGAAGAGCATGGTGTGCTGGGTGCGCTGGATCCTTGTGACTGTAGAGGTCAGCCCGTTGTCCGCCCCAGTCTGTTTGACCTCTTTAGACATGGCCTCCAGTCTCTTGTGAATGTGCTCAGCTCGGATCTTGATGTCCCGGGTAATGTTGTTCTCCTTTTTGATAACGCTGAAGCGGCGCATGGTGGACACCAGGGTTTTCTGCTGCTGGCTGAACTTCGTGATGTCTTCTTCCAGTTCGTTGATTTCATCCTGGATCCGCTGCACGTCATTCAGGATGGACTCCACAATGGGCTCCTTTTCGAAAATCACGGCTTGTTGCTTGATGGCCACCTCTTCCCCCTGACTTGAAGGCCCAACATGGCCATTCTCCTCTTTGGAGAGTTCAGCTTCCTTCACACGTTGTTGTAATTCCAGCAAACGGTCCCTCATTTTCTTTTTTTTCGATTGATATTTTGTGTGACTTTATTAGCTTGTTATACAGTGCAGCCTAGGACCTCCTTGTCAATCCATTACACCACTTTATTGCTGGAAAAAAAAGATAGATTAGCAACAATGTAGACAGAAACTTCAAATTGCTACAGTATTTTATGCAGGTGGGGAAGTAGTTTAGCTGCATTTCCCCTGTGGATTCACCTTATTAGTAGTGTCTTGGGTTAACCTTATCTAAACTATTAATGATTTTATAGACTTCAATCAAGTCCCCTCTTTCCTTTCTTTTTTTTCTAGGCTGAAGAGATTTCATTATTTTAACCTTTCCTCATAGCTCATGTCATTATGTCCTTGGATCAGTCTAGTTGCCCTTCTCAGTACCTTCTTGAGTGTAATGATGTATTTTTAGTACTGTGGTGATCAAAACTGCACACAGTATTATAGGTGGGGTCTAACTAGGGCGTTGTATAATCTTAACATAACCTCTCTAGACTTGTATTCCACGCTTTTTGCAATGTAGCCTAAAAATCTGTTTGCCTTTTTAATTGCCTCACCACATTGGCGAGATGCTTTTGCAATGCATTTTCTATATTGCATAAACACAGTACAATATACATTAGGAAAGCATGCCGTGCCTTGCTTAAACCCTTGAGTATGATATGTGGGTTGTTGCCACACTACACATAGAAGATAAGAATGCTTCCTTGTGATGGCAGTGAAAACATCTGCAAAAGAGAAACTGCAAACAGCTACAGGAGTAGACCTGCTCAAACAGGATCTCATTAAATTGCATCAGGAAGCAATAACAGTAAACTTAACTGTGTTCTATTCATATATTGACATTCAGTAAGGAAGTGCTGTGTACATGCAATGTGTATTGTATGTGTATTTGCATAACACAAGGTCATGAGTGATCTTCAGTACTTAAGAAGTCTGTAAGACTGCTTGTGTTCATTACTCTCAGGCCCTAACTTAAGTTCCCCATTTCTCCATGCCACAGCAGTACATGCATGTTTCAGTGAGGTGCTTGGCTTTCTCATCTGGGTAAGAGTAAAAAAAATTATAGCTTTATGCCAAAATATGGACCTCATACAGTCGAAGAAAGTTTAGTTCGGAGCATGTGAATGTAACCTTTGGAGAGGGGGATGAAACATCATTTATACAACCTATGTGACCTATTTGTCAAATGCTTGTTAACCGCTTAGTATCTGAGGCAGCTGATTTTAAAATGTTTCAGTTGAACCCCCTGTTGAGATTTTAAAGCTGTAAATAATGCACACAGGCTACACCCAGTATTTCAGTGCTGATCATCTTCTTATGATTGAAGGCTTATTAATATAACAGGCTGCTTTGTTCTGTACAATGCATGGGTTTCAGAGACGCTGGGCTTTAATTAACACAGTGCTCCGTGCTACAGTCTAATCCAATCCAAACAAAACTTTAATGAAGGAGTTACACAACCTTCCAAACTGTAGATTTGAATTAGTTTTGCTTTATACATACCAGCTCTCTTAGTTACAAAAGAACACATGCTTTAAGAGTATTTGAGACGTGTACTGCACACGCACACACATATACACACAAATAAGGTTTGCAGATTTGTACAGATATATTTTCTTAATGCATGGAAACAAAATATTTAAAATGTTGTCGCACATACTTTTTGATTCAGCAAACATGTTTGAGTCAACAAGCTAAGCTTAAAGTCA
Organism: Acipenser oxyrinchus oxyrinchus; assembly: GCA_030684275.1. Lineage (NCBI taxonomy): Eukaryota > Metazoa > Chordata > Actinopteri > Acipenseriformes > Acipenseridae > Acipenser > Acipenser oxyrinchus. The sequence goes on along the minus strand of CM060255.1, from coordinate 2,923,964 downwards.
GCAGGACAACCACATTCTTTTTCCAGATGAGCCAACATTCAGCAGAGCTGTGCAGTATAGAATGCTGCTTTTCTTAGGAGAAGCAGGTCAGGATATAAAATATTCTTGTTATCTGATTAAAACCCTGCCTAACAGGAAAAGAAAACAAGCCATACTGTAGCTAGTTGTAACAGGCTGTTTGTGAAAATGCTTCAGTTGGTGTGTTTTTTTTACTCTTTTTTTTCTAAACTGTTGTTTATCCATAAAGCTAATAGAAGTACTTTTTAATATGCATTTTTGTCCATTTGTAATTAGCATTTCATAGTTCTGCAAATCATTGTTTATCATTTGCCCAAAGGTTGAACAGTGCTTTGAAAAAATTATAATAGACTAATAAACTCTCACTAAAACAGTTGAAAAAGATGTATTGATCTGCAAACTTGATTTAATCACAATGGGCTTTAAAAAGACTACTTAACAAAACATTCCTCGAAACAGTTTTGTGAGTTGTTTTTGGAGTTATTTTAGAGCTAGTTCCTGCAGTTGTGATTTATCATTTGGTTTTAACTGTACACTGTAGTACAGTTAAATGCTATATTATACACCAGCACATTACCGGACTTGTGCATCGTACTGCTATATCGTGAGTATAAATATACAGTATATTCAGTAAATAATTAATTATGACGGAGAAGCATGGTCATACATGTGTAGACAGTCTGCACCCCTTTCCTGGCATAAGCAAGTGCAGCTGAGGGTTATTTTGAGATCAGGTGTAACTTTTTATTCCCAAGATTTAGGTCTATTGACTTTTCTATAACATCAATCATTTGAGCAAGAACAAACTTGCTAAGCTTTTGCTCCAGTGTAATTAGAATAAAAAGCTATCAATGTTTTGAAACGAGAAATAAGGAATTGTTTTTATGTATTTGACATTGAAACAAGTGGATCAAACTTTGCACTAGAGCAAAAGTTTAGTAAATGTATCCCAGTGTTAAAATAAAGTAAACCAACATAGTTACCTTGTGGGAAGCATGTAATCCTTAAAAGCTGTATCCATAGCTATAAATGAAATGGGAGCATTTCTGTCAGCAGTCTTCAACAATCCAGCTGCTACAGTTTCTAACAGCAGATCAAGGAGAAGGAAACGCCCCTGTGCTAGAGATCCTGAGAGGTCTGTTGAAACTGTGACTTTATTGTTCTGACAGCATCACAATAAGGAACAATGTGTGGAGAAGGAAACGTGTGCTGCAGCTGCCATGCTGTCTCATCTTGCGCTCCTGGAAAATCAGGCTCTGCCTGTTTTGAGGCCCACCCCTAGATTGCCACAGGAGTGTTTTCTGTTTGACCAATAGGATGAGTTTACTGTGGATTATTAGACTATCTACTAATGTTAGTATGGCAGGCTTTAAGAACACTACAGGAAACTCACACAGAGTGCTGTGAACCACATGCACCTGCCATTGTGTTGAATGCATTGTATTCAAGGGCTATTCATTTAATGTTGGATGCTTTCAATTGTATTTGTCCATGTAAAGGTCAAAAGACAAGTTAAGTGCTTTTTACAGGTATATCATGCAAATTATAGTGGTTAAACTGCATACGCAAAGTATATTTGGAATAGAATAAATAGCATGTTGAAAGTTTATAAAAATATTTAAATATTAAAAAATAGATATATTAATAGTAATACTGATGCAAATGTTTACCTTTTAACTAATCTTTTGTATAGAACAAGATTAAAAGGCAAATATCTGAATTAATGATACAGCTCTTGTAAGGCAATATTTGTAGTGGTTTCTGTCAGAGAGGAAATACAGTATCAGCAATTTGAACTAGTCTTCTGAGGTACAAACTAAAAATGTCAAAAAATAGATCAACTTTCATATTTCATGCATATATACCAAATACTCAGACTTTGACAACCAAAACTTTTTCAACAAATTGTTTTCCATCAAAAGAAATGGCCCATGGCATTTGGAAATATTTTAAAATATAAAACATCCCCAATGCAAAGAGCAGTCCAGCCACATTACACTGCGATGAGAACATGAGGAACAATGCACAGTGAACCCTTCCGTGCTGCTGTAAACTGTGCCTTGTTTATTTAGCACCCTCCAGCTATTCTGAATGAATGGCTCAATTTCTAGTTTCAGTACTGACGTAGAAACTGAGATTGAAACCAGATTTGTTTTATTAATAGAATGGGGTGGAGTATCTCTGGGCTGCAATGGGTCTTTCGTATTGTTCACCAACTGCTAATATCTTATTAACATTAAGGTGAAGCTATTTGATTAAAACCCTTAAGCCATACACTTTAGTCGACAGATGACTAAGGTTCATAAAATGCTAAGTAAAGATTAGATAAAAAACAAAGTTCTCAACCGGAATTGTGTTTTCAGTCCCTATTAAACTAACTGCATTTTACAGTATAATATATGGTACTGCAGTAACACTATACTTGCCAGTATATGTTTGTTTGTTTTTTAGGCTGGCCAATAAACAGGACAGAGATGGGGCACTAGCTGAAGCAGACATCATTGAGTACCTGGCCCTGGAAAAGCTTGTTAATGAAAACAAGTGCTTGTGTCAAATTGTAAGTATACTGTATAAAAAAGAGCTGGATTTGTGTTTTGGACGTGTCTTCACTTTGGATGCTTTGGGTTTGTTTTACTGAAGGCGATGGGACTTTACACTCTGTCAGCCTCTTTGGGTACTCATTTTAAAATATTCAATGTAAACATGAAAACAATAGATAGCTGCAGGATTGTCCTTTTTCATAAAATATCTGGTGAGCAAAGCTCACCTAAAAACACCATTCAACCCATTTATCCAGCCACTTCACTGTAGATTCACTGGTGCAGCAGGTATCACTTTATGACCCTCCCTGACACTACTTTAAGTCCCATGTGCAGCAAAGGGAGTTTAATGTTTTAAGTGTGGTGATAATTCTCCATATTGCTGCACAGAATAGGTGCTTTGAGGTTGATTGTCCTTGCAACCTAAACCCTAAACCCCAAATCCTGGTCTGTTGGAGTAATATCCTTGGAGTAATGTACTGATTCCACTTAAGTCTGTATTCATTTTGCTTATGTTTTTGCCTTGGGATGAATTAATGACCCACTTAATAGCACAGCTGAATACAATTCAATACAAAGGTCTGAGATAGGAAAGATTCACAAGTTTTGGGATGGCTGCATTAAGATCTACTACTGTTTAGATCATTCAGTTAGACCCAATTTTATGGTTTTACAGGTAATTTAACATAAACTATAAATACACATGGTGCTCATCAACATTGACAGACATGTCTTCAGTACAGGCAGTAGTTAACACAGGCTAAATGTATGTTTATACTTCCAGGAGCCATGTTCAGCAGTTCTTGGATATAGAAAAAAGTTTGATAAATCCATAAGAAAAGGTCTCAGCTGGTTGTTGAACAACGTGGCAAAGGATTTCGAGGCTTTAAGCGAGCGGGTGCAGAAAGACACGGCAGAGCAGAAAGCACAGGAGGACCAGGAGAAAAGGGAGAGAGCCGAGCGAGTGCGACGGGTTCGAGAGGAAAGGTGAGTGGGGTAACACTGTACAGAACAGGATCGTGAGTGGGGTAACACTGTACAGAACAGGATCGTGAGAGGAAAGGTGAGTGGGGTAACACTGTACAGAACAGGATCGTGAGAGGAAAGGTGAGTGGGGCAGTACTGTACAGAACAGGATCGTGAGAGGAAAGGTGAGTGGGGCAGTACTGTACAGAACAGGATCGTGAGAGGAAAGGTGAGTGGGGTAACACTGTACAGAACAGGATCGTGAGAGGAAAGGTGAGTGGGGTAACACTGTACAGAACAGGATCGTGAGAGGAAAGGTGAGTGGGGTAACACTGTACAGAACAGGATCGTGAGAGGAAAGGTGAGTGGGGTAACACTGTACAGAACAGGATCGTGAGAGGAAAGGTGAGTGGGGTAACACTGTACAGAACAGGATCGTGAGAGGAAAGGTGAGTGGGGTAACACTGTACAGAACAGGATCGTGAGAGGAAAGGTGAGTGGGGTAACACTGTACAGAACAGGATCGTGAGAGGAAAGGTGAGTGGGGTAACACTGTACAGAACAGGATCGTGAGAGGAAAGGTGAGTGGGGTAACACTGTACAGAACAGGATCGTGAGAGGAAAGGTGAGTGGGGTAACACTGTACAGAACAGGATCGTGAGAGGAAAGGTGAGTGGGGTAACACTGTACAGAACAGGATCGTGAGAGGAAAGGTGAGTGGGGTAACACTGTACAGAACAGGATCGTGAGAGGAAAGGTGAGTGGGGTAACACTGTACAGAACAGGATCGTGAGAGGAAAGGTGAGTGGGGTAACACTGTACAGAACAGGATCGTGAGAGGAAAGGTGAGTGGGGTAACACTGTACAGAACAGGATCGTGAGAGGAAAGGTGAGTGGGGTAACACTGTACAGAACAGGATCGTGAGAGGAAAGGTGAGTGGGGTAACACTGTACAGAACAGGATCGTGAGAGGAAAGGTGAGTGGGGTAACACTGTACAGAACAGGATCGTGAGAGGAAAGGTGAGTGGGGTAACACTGTACAGAACAGGATCGTGAGAGGAAAGGTGAGTGGGGTAACACTGTACAGAACAGGATCGTGAGAGGAAAGGTGAGTGGGGTAACACTGTACAGAACAGGATCGTGAGAGGAAAGGTGAGTGGGGTAACACTGTACAGAACAGGATCGTGAGAGGAAAGGTGAGTGGGGTAACACTGTACAGAACAGGATCGTGAGAGGAAGGTGAGTGGGGCACTGTACAGAACAGGATCGTGAGAGGAAGGTGAGTGGGGTAACACTGTACAGAACAGGATCGTGAGAGGAAAGGTGAGTGGGGTAACACTGTACAGAACAGGATCGTGAGAGGAAAGGTGAGTGGGGTAACACTGTACAGAACAGGATCGTGAGAGGAAAGGTGAGTGGGGTAACACTGTACAGAACAGGATCGTGAGAGGAAAGGTGAGTGGGGCAGTACTGTACAGAACAGGATCGTGAGAGGAAAGGTGAGTGGGGTAACACTGTACAGAACAGGGGGGTTCCAGTGTAAAAGAGCAAGGCTGTGTGTACTAGTATGAGTGGCTATGGAAAAAGGCACATGTATTTTCTCTCTTTTTTTTCCCATTTTTTAAAATAAATTCCCGAGCTTTTATAGTAGTTTGGCATACAGATGTGATTTCCAGTAAATCACCTTGGGTATGTAATAAATACACCAATGTGCAATAGTATTTACATTCCCCTGCAGAAAAACATAAACAGCTGGGTTACTTGCACGTTTCTTATGCCTTCAGAAGTCTTAAATAAAGGCTGGAAAAGGGATCCTGTTCTCTCACTTGAGAATGCTTTCTCCAGGACTTGGGATGCTTCCTTATTAGGAGATGTGGGAGTTCAGCAGGAGGCAGCTGAGATCTTGGAGTGAGAGTTGTTTACATATTTGGCCTGTTTGTTTTGTCAGAGAGCAGGGAGAGCAAGAAGAGGCTGAGAGAGAGGGGCGGTCCATCCAGAAAGAGGATCCTGAGGCTGGCACCATGGTTAACCCTTTTCAGCCCATAAGCAATGTCATTACACAGGTGCGTGCTTTCAAAAGGAAATCTACTTACTGTGCTAGACAGAATACTGTGGGACCCGTAAACTAAACTTTAAGGAATGGTTTTCAAACCGCCTTACATTAAAAAGTTATTTCAAAACTGTCAGCAAACCATTACTTAAAACATTCCTAACACTTTATAAATAGGGCACTGTGTTTATAGGTTTTTTTTTTTAAATACCTTGGCTCATACATTTCTTCATTAAATTGGTCATTGACCCCAATGCCTAATAGCATCACCATTGTGATTTTGAATAGATTACAGTCAGATATTGGTGTTTAAAATATTCTTTATATTCAATTAAGGTTTCAAAACTTTTTTTTCTTTTATTTAACTTACTCTATGTAGATAAAATACTCTGTTTGCTTTAACAGTAGCCCTTTAGCTGCCCCTCCAAATTACTGTTTAGTTCAACATTCACAGCATCAGAACCAGTTGTGTTTAAACTTGGTATGGACATTCCTTAGCACACATTCTTAAAGATAATTTTAGGCAATATCAAGCATATATACATATTTCAGTCTCTTTTTTTTTTTTTTTTTTTTAACAGGCTCTTGGAGACAATATGGGCCTCATTTACTAAAGGTTCTTAAAAGTAGCCATAAGACCCATGTTAACACAATCCCGTAACACGCGTCTTAAAACTATAAATAAGATGGTATTTACTAATGTGAATGCCGCTTATTAAGATACGTGCTATGGAAATCATTAGCACATTAAGACGTGCCTTATCATAGAAGATAAGACGCGTCTTAACGAAATGATGACATAGGGGCCACTGACTATAAAGGAATGAGCAGAGATTGAGAGATACACTTGTCAGTTCTTGACTTTTACTAAATATATGTATTAAATACTCTATAATGGCGTTTCAAAGGCAGGATCACAAAAATAAATAAATACATAGTTCTGTACATTGAAATGCCGTTCACGTGTTTTACAGCGTGGATCTCGCAGACACCAATTGCAAGAAATGCAGAGGTAATAATAACTAGGAGTAACTGTACTGTGCATAGCCTACTGTATAATCTATTGTAGCTAGGCAAAGAATCATTTTGTACAGAAAAGTGCAAATCGGTTACGCTGTGAAGGTACAATAGTAAAAGCAGGTATGCAGAAGGTATCGACCCCAGTGCCAGCCGACACATGCAATGGTATAGCTGTGCCCAGCCGACACATGCAATGGTATAGCTGTGCCCAGCCGACACATGCAATGGTATAGCTGTGCCCAGCCGACACATGCAATGGTATAGCTGTGCCCAGCCGACACATGCAATGGTATAGCTGTGCCCAAATCATGTGGAGAAAAAAAAGTGCACTGTATTCAGGTATGTGATTTAGGAGAACACTTCCTTCTTTGATATTATGTGCTGTTGTGATTGTAAACCCAATTTCCTTTATTTATAATTCCGTGTTTCAATGATGTCTGTATGAACGCAGTTCATGTCTTTTTTTGTTTGCATAGTAAGTTATCACCATTTTTTTTCGTTTGCATAGTAAGCTTTTGCTTGCTTTTTATGTCTATAGACTACATGAACACATTTATTTTCAATGTCCTGTTACTTATTTTGTTTGTACAGTTTTGTTTAATCATAATATACCTGCATGTAGACGCATTTCTGTTCAAAAGTTTTTTTTATTTATTTATGTATTTTATGCAGTCGGCTGGTATATGTGCGTTTTAGTTTATAAACGCATTTATTTTAAAATGAGTCTTATTTAGAGTTTCGGATGTGTAGTATCATACATACATATACCTGTGCCTTGTGCTGACAGTCAGCTTTAAGACGGATCTCGGCTCGTAACACCTGCTTTCCATCAGTGCTATCTAGCACGCGATTTAAGGTGTGCTTCATGGTTAGCACAGTTTAGTAAATATCGTCTGAATATCATTAGCCTCATTAATGCTCTCATGCCACTTCATTTGAATACGTAACCATCCATGCATTTTGCATATTCAGCAGATGCTAATGTACCCATCGTGTTATTTTTAAGGCGTACATGCTAACTCACATCTTATGCTTTAAGTCGCGCTTTATAGTGGTTGATAAATACGGGATTATCTAGCACGCGCCTTATCCTTGGATAACACACACATGTTATCGCATAAGAACCTTTAGTAAATGAGGCCCTATGTTTCAAACATATTTCATATATGTTGAGCCTTTAAAAGCTGTTCCTTTAAAACAACTTGCACAATCCTAAGGGACAAATACAGTACAGATAACATTTCATTCCATTATGCAAAGCAAGTGCAATGTTGTATTTAAACATACTTTATGGTTTTCTTAACTATCTAGTGTTCTTTATTTTTTTACCTTGAGCTAGTTTGAGCATGGAATGTAAATGCCTTATTTCATTACAGTATTCCACATTCTATGAATGAGTCATAATGACCATCTTAATCAAGCTACACAGTAAGCTATACCTATCAAAGCTCCAGAATAAACCTTGATCTGTAGTGCACACTTTTGTGCAAATGACATGCGTCTTATTTGCATATGTATATAATTAACATGACATGCATTTTGTAATTTTATAAGAGCTGTATCACCTTGTTGCATGTAAAATTTAGTCATGATCAAGGTCAATCACAGGTCTGACAGGAGCCTTCTTATCAAAGTCTGCCCACGCACTGATAATTGACAGTGAGCAGTCTCAAAAGTGATGTAGTTCTGGAAAACAGACTTTGCTGCAGAGTGTCACCCCCAAGTGGTAATCGCTGTATTCCTCCAGAGCAATTTAAACATCTATCAAAGTTAGCCATGGTGGCCCTGTTCTGATTTTGGAAGTGCCATGACCTGAAGAAATGGGATGTTAACTACTTTAGTATCCCTTTTGTTAAGCAAGCTTGCATTGCAGGGCCAAGGCTTGATTCTTTTTCTGGCTTTAGAATGAAGAAAAAATGAAAGGGGACAAGGAAAAGAAGAAATTGCAGTCTGAAAGCAAGTCTGGCGCAATACCACTGCAGCCCACTCGGGATGCTGAGGATGTGGAGACTGGGAGCGACCCTGGCAGTGAGCTGAGTAATAGTGGGATGGTCCACAACAACACCACCGCTCTCAACCAGCAGCTACAGCAGGAGCCGGGAGAGGAGGGGGAGGAGAGTGAGCGCCAGACCCCAGACAGCGTAGACTCGGGTGAGAGAGAACAATCTCTGTAAGGCTTTCAATTGTGTGCGTTTAGGATTGTTTTCAAAGATTGGCTGGTGACAATGCCAGATTAAATTACTTGAACTAAATGTCTTTTGTCTTACAAAATCTAACATGTACAAACATCGCAACTGTTGGGTATTGGAAGAGGTAGTCCAGCCCATGGAGGCTCATCAATTGCTAGCATACCATTTGCACCTGTGCAGCCTTTATCTGTACCATCAATAAATACAATGTTATAAGCTGTTCTACATAAAGGAGCTTTAAACATAGACAATAAACATTCTCTGCTTAAAATCCTTCCATTCTGAACTTGTATTCCGTTTCCATGCAATTCCCTCTCGTCTAAAATTGTGTACTGTCTGTTATGTAATTTAGGCTGAGCGCACAGCAGAGTGCAGGCAGTGTTAAAATAATCTTTAAATGCTGTACTGTGCGAGTCTCAGAGGATCCTGTATGTCAAGGGTGGGCCACTCCGGTTCAGGAGGGCCATTCTACATGAGGTTTAATAGGTTTAATGAAATATTTACCTGCATGCAGGTTTAATTACCCCGATATTGCCCACAATTCCAGTCCTTGAGGTCCGGAGCCCTCCTGGTCTTTGTTCAACTTGTACCTTAAATTACATATTCAAACCAATTTAACCTGTTTCCAGGCCTTAATCAGCTTATTATTAAACAATGCCGCTAAAACCTGGCTGACCCCTGACCTTGAGGGCCGGATTTGTGCAGCCTTGGGATACAGTATAAAAACATTGCATCATTAAAATTGAATCTTTTTCTCAACTTTCTTGACCAAGCCAAAAAGAAGTCCAGCAAGTCAAAGCTGAGGTTAAAGAGGAAGCACAGGGTTGAACCAGCCAGCACGGACGATGCTGTCCCTGAGAGCCCAACACCACCCCCGCCCCCCGGTGAGTAACGGCAGTGAAGAGAAAGCTGAAGAAAAGCCAGGTCAGGAACATTTTATAACCTTTAAAACAGTCTTACCACTACTTTCCTGTGCAGCAGAGATTTGGACCCAATCTTACATGCAGCATAAAACAAGAGTGCAGGGTCAAGAAGGGTCCTAATACTCACTTACCAGGAAGTGAAAATATTCTGCGGTCAGGGTGAAAATAAAGAGTAGAAAACTATGCAGCAAAATAATGAGAGAAAGTTGGTTTGTTAATGGAGGGGTCTGACACTGTTAATAAACCACCCCATCCCAACACAGTGCAATTCTTAAGATAGATATATGAAAGCATATTTTACAGACAAGATACAGAAACCAGTTAAAATGTAATCCTAACCATTTAATCAGCCTGTTGACATTAACAAAAAAACAAACAAAAAAAAGGTTTATATTATTGTATTTTTATATTTTTTTAGTTGGCTGGGGTACTCCCAAAGTTACTAGACTTCCTAAACTTGAACCACTGGGGGATACAAGACGTTCTGGTAACTGTATTTGATGTTGCTTAGCATGGCTTTCAGTTCCATTCAGCCAGACATTCTTCATTGTAATCAATATTGACAGCCGCTTTTCAGCTTGATGTGTATACGCCAACATTTTCATTGTCTATTGTCATAGTGTGTTTCCTTGCTGTTCTGTGCATCTAACAACATTTGTCAATGACTTTAACACTGTTGTGCCATATACTCTTAACAATTCTACATACTATTCTATACCCCTAACTTTTAATATTGCTTTCTTCTGGTTTTTGCATCCTTTCAATAATAATGTTGTGTGTGTTTGAGTGTATGTGTCTCAAAAGCTACTTGTATTTACTTACTCTCCTGAGCTTTTCACTAGTTGAAGTACAGTTACACTGCACTGATGAGCCCCAAACAGGGCAAAACATGTTTGCAGTTACTTGAATGTAGAAGCCTTTTTGCAACTTTCACGTGACTTGATTGGCTCTTATAATGCTTACATTTGCATATCATGATTACCCATAATTCTATAGTTACTGCTTTCTCTCACCTTAACTCAAAAGCTACTTGTGTATGTATGTATAAATAAACCAATCAATCAATCAATCAATCTGTGGTTTGAAGACTGTCTTCTGCCATAAAATTGGGCTAGACTGTAAGTTTCAACCCAATATAAGGTTCAGGTACATATTAAATTTTGAAATAACCATCTACATTAGATACTTTCTTGTATAATGCAAAAAAATAAAAAAGAAATAACAATCATATGGCATGTGATCACTGACATATACCAGAAACACAATGATTGAACAATTACCTCACAGTGGAGTCTGTAATCTGTAATTATGTCAGCATTTGGTACATCCTAGTGCATAGGATAAATGAAAAACATTGCAGTGAAAAGTCAAAGAAATGTGGTCTTAGTGTAAATGCTGATGTGTTTTTATCTTTTTGTCTTTCTTCTTCTCTTCCAATAGATTTTTATGGCAAGCCTCTCCCTCCCGTGTCAGTCAGGCAGAGACCTAACAGTGACGCTCATGATGTCATTTCTTAACTGCTATCCCAGCAAGGAGTTTATGTGCGCCCACAGAGAACTTTCTTTTAAGTTAGAGAAAAGTGCTGGCTGCTTATACACACACACACACACACACACACACTTATTTAAGCAGTGCTACAATGAGATACGCTACATCACCAAGTCAGTTCAGTGCACACCGTTACCACTACAGACCTGCAGCTGCTGCTTATTGATTTTGAAAGAGGAGGAGCAATATTTCGGAGGATAGAGCCAGTATCCTATGTGACTGTATGGTTACAGTACAATCGTGAACTTGCACTCAAATTTGACCTTCATACATTTCAGGAAAATGTGGAAAAGAGACTCCTACAGTTCATACTGTAGTATCTGGAATGGTTTGTGTGTTTTTTAGTCGGTATAGACAAATTGTCATTCATATCCTCCGAGTGGCAAGAAGCATGCAGGCAACAACCTTGGGACCATCATTTTATGATTTATATCCTTTTTTCCTACTTAAAATAAGTATTTGTACAGCATTTGTAAAGATTTTGTGGTTGCTGTCTTTTGTAAATTTTTAAAAGCATGCGTACAATGGTTTATTTACAATGCCTTAGTGGGTTACATCCAGTGCGATTCAAATGAACAGGGTTATTCAGAATATGTACAAACTTACCATAATGCTACATTTATCTTATTTCATACATCTCAGTACAGTAAGTGTCCATCTCACTACAGTATGGCAGTTTGTACAAGTCTTGAAATATTGAATTTTCTGGTCTAGTAGAATTGCTCAAGGTATTGACAGCGTGCCCACATTACTATTGGCAATTTCTGTATGTGCAGTGGCTTTTAGTTGTCCTTTGTATGTTGTTAAACAGTGTTGATTTGAGATGGACCCCATGATAAAATGAAAAATACAAATTCAAGTAGGATGGGATGAGTGCTGTGACAGGTTGCTATCCAGCTACTGAAAAGTGTGGATCGCAAAATGCATAGGAGCACCAGCAGGTGTCATTAACAGGAATGAATCCATCTCCAGAACCGACATGTACCACTGTCCTGTGACAGTCTCTTGGAAAAGCTTTTTTCAACAAATTTTACCCATTGTCTTAATAGAAATAGCATTATTTTAAGTTTGCTCACATTTACAAATAGCTCTATAGTATTATCCCTGGATTTAATCATCTGCCAGAAAATGACAGTTTTCTAATATCATATCGCCAGAGAAAGGAACAACAATACAGCAGGTAGTGAATTGAATGATGTCTGTGGGAACTGGTGAAGCATTTTAGAGTACTGGGCTAAACAGTATGTTTGTCTTATGAGCCCAATGTGTTATACCACAGAAACTTTAAAATATGTATTATTTAACTGTTGGTTTGTTGTTTAAAAATGGAGTGAAAAGTAATCCTTCGATGGTTTACACAAGGGTGTACATTTAAAATGTGATGTGCATCTCTAACGTTTACAATCAACTTTAATATTACTGTGCTATTTGGTCTCCTTCAAAAACTGAATATGAAAGTACCATACACTAGTGAAGCAATTTTAATTAACCAAAAAAAAAAAAAACTGTACCTACCAGAAACTAGTTGCTTGTGCAACTCCTTTTCTTACTCTATCCTCTTAATTCCATAACGTTATATCTTATATGTCCAAAAGGCTTAACGTGTTTTAAAAGAAGTGGCAAACGGGTAATATTCTGTATTTCAACACTGCATTTTTGTCTTTTTTTTTTTTTTTTTTTGAGACATTACATGGATGCTTTTTAACTACCTTATATGCTACATGCATTTCTTAACTTACATAAAGAACAATTTTGTTTGATTGCAACCCATATACTGTATACCAGTGTGCATAATATATTCTCCACATTTTTGTGTATGCTTGATATGATCTTGTTGCTTTTATAGTAAAATATTCTGTTAAATATGTACTTGATTTTAAAACAAGAATCTTTGCTTATTTAACTGTGTGTTGTCTATTTTGGGTTTGAATTCTTTTAAATTAAACAATATTTGAAAAGCTTGGAAAAAAGTGCAATTTGCGCTCTTACATAGGTTCACATTAGTGTACATTTTTAATAACAAAAATACTGCAACCAGTATTCAATTTCACCTTTTGGATAAAAAACAAACATGTTTAATAATGATAGCAAAACAAGCAAACTATGTGCATTAAAATACATTTTATTCCAAAAAATGATATTTATATTAAATAACAAATAATACAATTTCTTCTTGTCTTGCATTATGTTTTTAGAATTAATTTTCAGTCTCATAAATACAGTGTATAATTAACATCAGTAAATGGCATGAACAATAAAATAACATGCCATTGTTTTAGTTTTAGTTAATAGGTGTAAGATTGTGAAAGATCATTTTAAAATCCATACCTTTCCTTCACTTACAAGTGCTAATTTTAGTATGGTGTATTACAGATACCAGTTAAAAATGTATTCTAGGACCAAAGTAAGGTTCTAATGTATTTTTAATCTATCATCCCACCAAATAAAAATACAAAAACACATAATTATATTAATACTGTCATAATCTAGTGTCATAAAGGTGCAATGATCCGTGATATAAAAATAAAAAAGATTGGAGTTTATTATTATTATTGTCACGTATTTCAAATTCACTCCCTTATTGTGGGAGGCATTCTTCTCTGCATTGCACAATTCATGGCTGTTTGATTCACTGAACTCGAGACTCCTCTCAATAGCACCTTAACTTCTCATCACCCTGAGCAAGGGCCCTCGCAATCTGGGTGGCAGCACAGAAAACAGCATCTTCTCATCTGCAGTTGAGTCTCGCAGGGTAGCAAACAGCATTCAGTTGTGGAAGCACTGTTCTTGATCGGCGGAATACAATTTCAAAAGCCTTTCTATGAAACTCAGTGGAGGTTAAATGTATCCAGAAAACCACAGTAAAACACATGGGTTTTATTTTGAACCAACACTCTCCTGTGTAATGCAGAACTAGAAAAGAAACTTGGTAATTCAAATTAGACAAGCATATCGACAAGAAGTATTTATCAACAAGATCAGAAGTAATCGAATCGCTAGTGTAAGAATACTGGAGGCGGAACCTGAGATAAATGGAAGAAGGGGAAGTATTTATCAGATGAACTTGTTCCAGTCGAGAAAGTGTTCCGCTTTGTGAAAAACTATTTTTCTGTTAAAAAAAAAGAAAAAGAAAAATGTTGTGTTGAAAAAGGACAACATAAACGGAAACAAAGTTAAAATGCAACGCCTGCATGAAAATTTACAAAAATGCTTTGCTGTTTTTGTTCGAGACGTTTACAGTGTGAATTGGATGTGTAGATACACCAGCATTGCCGCAGATACAGTTGAAAGAAAATACGATTGCAATACTTATTTAAATAAGAATGGAACACGAGGAAACTCTGACAAAAACAGTAAGAGGGTAAGGAAAAAATGAATACATTGAATACATATGAAGAGAATTAAAACTGGATTTTATTTTAAACCAGCATGTCACTATTATTATTATTATTATTATTATTATTATTATTATTATTATTATTATTGATGTTGTTCATACCGATCTGCAACAGTTAAGGTAGATCCTGTCTTTTGTAATAGACCCCTCAGAAGCAGATTTGCCAGGTTGTTCTACAGCACTTTGATCAGCAGTACTATGAAGAACTTGGAGAAGCATGGAGCACAGCCAGGTAACTAATGGAATGCAGTTTATAAAGAATATCTGTAATACGAGGGACTGCGTTTTTACACAGTCTGCACTACCACACGCCCCAATCTGTAGTTCCAGCAATCATAGTTCGGACTGTCCGTTTTTGGAAATGTAGAACTGGGCTGAGTGTAAGTGTGTTTGCGTGTAGGTATGTTTATATAATATATAACACAGTACTGTATGACATATGTAGTAAGTACAAAAAGAAAATGCATCAAAGTTTAGACAGCCTACATTATGTGCATATATGCAGTACATTTGGAGGGGCAGAGAGTAGTTAAAACTCTTTATTGTTATGAATTATAATGACAAGTAAAGGTTTCACCAATATGAATTGAACTGGATCTAATATTTAAATGTTATTATAATTAGTTTAATGTATTTTATTATATATATATATATATATATATATATATATATATATATATATATATATATAGGTCGTATCGAGCTTGAAATATTAGGCACTGGCTCATTGTGCGACCTTGAGCCAGTCATTAACCTCCTTGTGCTCCAGTCATAAAGATATGAAACTGTAATTTTGTGAAGCAATCAACAACAAGTGGGACACAATCATGAAGTGGAGCGAAATTTATTGGATATTTCAAACTTTTTAACAAATAAAAAACTGAAAAATTGGGCGTGCAAAATTATTCAGCCCCTTAAGTTAATACTTTGTAGCGCCACCTTTTGCTGCGATTACAGCTGTAAGTCGCTTGGGGTATGTCTCTATCAGTTTTGCACATCGAGAGACTGAAATTTTTGCCCATTCCTCCTTGCAAAACAGCTCGAGCTCAGTGAGGTTGGATGGAGAGCATTTGTGAACAGCAGTTTTCAGTTCTTTCCACAGATTCTCGATTGGATTCAGGTCTGGACTTTGACTTGGCCATTCTAACACCTGGATATGTTTATTTGTGAACCATTCCATTGTAGATTTTGCTTTATGTTTTGGATCATTGTCTTGTTGGAAGACAAATCTCCGTCCCAGTCTCAGGTCTTTTGCAGACTCCATCA
Organism: Acipenser oxyrinchus oxyrinchus; assembly: GCA_030684275.1. Lineage (NCBI taxonomy): Eukaryota > Metazoa > Chordata > Actinopteri > Acipenseriformes > Acipenseridae > Acipenser > Acipenser oxyrinchus. The sequence continues at coordinate 2,908,046 of CM060255.1, read as the reverse complement.
GGTTTTCTTCCAGAATGGTCCTGTATTTGGCTCCATCCATCTTCCATCAATTTTAACCATCTTCCCTGTCCCTGCTGAAGAAAAGCAGGCCCAAACCATGATGCTGCCACCACCATGTTTGACAGTGGGGATGGTGTGTTCAGGGTGATGAGCTGTGTTGCTTTTCGCCAAACATAACGTTTTGCATTGTTGCCAAAAGTTCGATTTTGGTTTCATCTGACCAGAGCACCTTCTTCCACATGTTTGGTGTGTCTCCCAGGTGGCTTGTGGCAAACTGTAAACGACACTTTTATGGATATCTTTAAGAAATGGCTTTCTTCTTGCCACTCTTCCATAAAGGCCAGATTTGTGCAGTATACGACTGATTGTTGTCCTATGGACAGAGTCTCCCACCTCAGCTGTAGATCTCTGCAGTTCATCCAGAGTGATCATGGGCCTCTTGGCTGCATCTCTGATCAGTCTTCTCCTTGTATGAGCTGAAAGTTTAGAGGACGGCCAGGTCTTGGTAGATTTGCAGTGGTCTGATACTCCTTCCATTTCAATATTATCGCTTGCACAGTGCTCCTTGGGATGTTTAAAGCTTGGGAAATCTTTTTGTATCCAAATCCGGCTTTAAACTTCTCCACAACAGTATCTCGGACCTGCCTGGTGTGTTCCTTGTTCTTCATGATGCTCTCTGCGCTTTAAACGGACCTCTGAGACTATCACAGTGCAGGTGCATTTATACGGAGACTTGATTACACACAGGTGGATTCTATTTATCATCATTAGTCATTTAGGTCAACATTGGATCATTCAGAGATCCTCACTGAACTTCTGGAGAGAGTTTGCTGCACTGAAAGTAAAGGGGCTGAATAATTTTGCGCCCAATTTTTCAGTTTTTATTTGTTAAAAAGTTTGAAATATCAATAAATTTCGTTCCACTTCATGATTGTGTCCCACTTGTTGTTGATTCTTCACAAAAATTACAGTTTCATATCTTTATGTTTGAAGCCTGAAATGTGCAAAAGGTGATAAAGTTCAAGGGGAATACTTTCATAGGCACTGTATATATATATATATATATATATATATATATATATATATATATATATATATATATATGTGTTGTCTACGAAATGAATACAAACTACAGTGGAGATATAGCAGTTTTTTTTTGCGTTTTTTTTTTGCGTTGCCGTTGCCTCAGTGAGTCCTGTCCTGGTTACACTTGTGAAATGAATATCTTTGAAGTTGTGGGTCTGCTGCACTCTTTCAGGGAGGCGCTACTCTGTCCTTCAGGTTGGCAGTACGCTGTGATGATGAACAGGTTCAACCTCTCTGTTGAAATGATGCAGCGTCTCAAGTGTCAGGGATACTCCAGTCTCCTGAAGGATGCCCCAGGCTCCTCACACAGCTCCTTGCAGTGCTTTGTCAGCGAGACTCAGTCCAGACTCCCCTCCCAGCAGCACCGGCCCGGAAAGCTCAAGCAGTACTACCTCCTCAATGCAGCCTCTCTTCTTCCAGTTCTGGCCTTGGAGGCTGAGGGATGGAGACAACATATTGGACTTGTGTTCTGCCCCTGGAGGCAAATCCATTGCAATATTGCAGACAGTTACCCCAGGTAACCCGTCATTTTACAGAGAAGGCTTCTTAACGAGTCATATTTTAATTGTCATTGTGTTGTCGTAACACAATTAGTCTAGCACCATTGGAAATACTGTGAAATAAAATGTGTAGGGATGCATCATTTAAACACTTTCAACACTGTAGAACTGTATAACTACTCTCAATCTGTAAACTCCTCTGGTTTTATAGAAATTATATGCACTCAGAACAACAGACCAGTAATCTTACAGACTATACAAATATTTAGCCTATATCTTGGTCCAATTTATTTAGCTTTTTCAGTATTAGGCACTTAAACTATGTATTTTTGTATATGCAGCACAAGGACATCCTTTTGTTGTGTTTTAATCAACTACTTAATTTTTAGGGGTAATGCAGGGATAACTATCTTGTTAATTCAATCCAGGGGCTTCCCTAATGCTGTAAAATACTCTAACAAATCCAGTTTAATCTGTGTATTTCCTAAGTGTTTTAGTTAGACCAGTGTGCAGATTTAAGCTGCATGCATACATTTATCCTTATAAAACTGATGCAGACTGTATTGTGCAAACATGTTCAAAACCAAGTGTAGCTGCTTCAGGTAAGGACTTTTAAACACATAGATTTTTTTAAAGGTGCAGTCCCCAATTTGGTTTTAGTAATAGTTTTTACATAGTTGTTTCCCTGTAAAATGTTACAATTATCTTGTTAAAAATGTTAGGTATAAGCATGAGCTTGGCTGTTTGACTTTCAGAGTGACATAGTCCTTCATGTCCAGAACGCTTCTCATCCATTCACTTCCTGTGTTACAGTTAATAGGAACCCCACTTAGTTTCCTATGTGCAGCAGATGGAATGTGAATGTAAGGCTCAAACTGAAAACAGAAGAGTTCAGGTAATTGTCATTGAAGATGGTTAATATGTATTCAGGTATCCTGCGTTGCAATGAATGGGACATCCTGAGGTGGAAGTGGTTGAAGCAGACCCTGGAATCGTTTTACCCACAGACCTGTATAGTGCAGTCATGGTATCTAATCTAGATGGAAGACACATTGGAGAGAGTGAACCAGGAATGTATGACAAGGTATGATTAACAAGTCATCTTTACTTTTTCAAAAATAACTTAAATAGAGGTTAACCCTGCCCTGCTTCATCTATGTAAGAGACAGGATTATCCTGCGTAACTAGTGTGTCTGTAAATTGGATGGATTAAAAATTTATACAGCTGGGACAGTGAGTTTCTAATGCTTTCTTTTCTGTGGAAGAATAAACTTCAAAAAGAGAACCCAACTGCTTCAGAGTTGATAAGTACAGACGAAATCTCCTCATTGCATTCACGTATCCGTCTGTGCATGAAAACTTACTGTACCAGAGCTTGGCAGTGTCGTTTCTAGCATATCACTGCTAGCATGAGCATGTCGGTTTGGCTCACAAGATGAAATAAAAGGTTTCAAGGGAGGATGACTTCTGTGCCCTTACTGTTTAAGTTAACCTGTCAACCAAGCTAGCACAGAAAGCTAAAAATGTGCACAGCTGTGTTAATAGACTCCTAATTAAGTACACATAGTATCAAATTGCACAATGTGGGAGACTGCAGCTTTATGCTGCAACTTTCTCCAGTGGGGGGAGCTGTTGCACAATAATTGCATCAGTAGAATGCACATTTAAAGGAGTACTGATGCTAGGAACCCTCTTATGACCAGGTTTTTGTTTCAATAAGCAGTTTTGCATTATTATGTCCACTGTCTGTAGATAAATAGCTGGTCATACAATAGGTGGTCAAACATACAAGTCACACTTAAAACATACTTTTACATACTGAGGAGCCAGCCCAGTTGTGATCAGAAAACTGGATTTTATTCATTTAAAAATACATTCTTTAAAACAAACTAATGAGTTAAAACTTGGAATAGGGTCCACCGTCTCACTGAGCAATTGAGTCATCTATTGGGAGATGGCATCTACAAATCTGTCCAAAGGAAAGCTTTACACTTTGATTGCTTGGATACACCATTTCATGAAACCTGCCAATTTCGAACAGGAAGAGCCGCAGATAAGCAGCTGGATTACACCTCCAATTATACCAGAGTTTTATATATATATATATATATATATATATATATATATATATATATATATATATATATATATATATATATAGTACTGTGCAAAAAGTTTTAGGCAGGTGTGAAAAAATGCTGTAAAGTAAGAATGCTTTCAAAAATAGACATGTTAATAGATTATATTTATCAATTAACTAAATGCAAAGTGAGTGAACAGAAGAAAAATCTAAATCAAATCCATATTTGGTGTGACCACCCTTTGCCTTCAAAACAGCATCAATTCTTCTAGGTACACTTGCACAAAGTCAGGGATTTTGTAGGCATATAGTCAGGTGTATGATTAAACAATTATACTCAAACAGGTGCTAATGATCATCAATTCAATATGTAGGTTGAAGCACAATCATTAACTGAAACAGAAACAGCTGTGTAGGAGGAATAAAACTGGGTGAGGAATAGCCAAACTCAGCTAACAAGGTGAGGTTGCTGAAGACAGTTTACTGTCAAAAGTCATACACCATGGCAAGACTGAGCACAGCAACAAGACACAAGGTAGTTATACTGCATCAGCAAGGTCTCTCCCAGGCAGAAATTTCAAGGCAGACAGGGGTTTCCAGATGTGCTGTCCAAGCTCTTTTGAAGAAGCACAAAGAAACGGGCAACGTTGAGGACCGTAGATGCAGTGGTCGGCCAAGGAAACTTACTGCAGCAGATGAAAGACACATCATGCTTACTTCCTTCGCAATCGGAAGATGTCCAGCAGTGCCATCAGCTCAGAACTGGCAGAAAACAGTGGGACCCTGGTACACCCATCTACTATCCAGAGAAGTCTGGTCAAAAGTGGCCTTCATGGAAGACTTGCGCCAAAAAGCCATACCTCCGGCGTGGAAACAAGGCCAAGCGACTCAACTATACACGAAAACACAGGAACTGGGGTGCAAAAAATGGCAGCAGGTGCTCTGGACTGATGAGTCAAAATTTGAAATATTTGGCTGTAGCAGAAGGCAGTTTGTTCGCCGAAGGGCTGGAGAGCGCATACGAATGAGTGTCTGCAGGCAACAGTGAAGCATGGTGGAGGTTCCTTGCAAGTTTGGGGCTGCATTTCTGCAAATGGAGTTGGGGATTTGGTCAGAATTAATGGTCTCCTCAATGCTGAGAAGTACAGGCAGATACTTATCCATCATGCAATACCATCAGGAAGGCATCTGATTGGCCCCAAATTTATTCTGCAACATGACAACGACCCCAAACATACAGCGAAAGTCATTAAGAACTATCTTCAGCGTAAAGAAGAACAAGGAGTCCTGGAAGTTATGGTATGGCCCCCACAGAGCCCTGATCTCAACATCATCGAGTCTGTCTGGGATTACATGAAGAGAGAGAAGCAACTGAGGCTGCCTAAATCCACAGAAGAACTATGGTTAGTTCTCCAAGATGTTTGGGCCAACCTACCTGCTGAGTTCCTTCAAAAACTGTGTGCAAGTGTACCTAGAAGAATTGATGCTTGATGCTGTTTTGAAGGCAAAGGGTGGTCACACGAAATATGGATTTGATTTAGATTTTTCTTCTGTTCACTCACTTTGCATTTTGTTAATTGATAAATATAATCTATTAACATGTCTATTTTGAAAGCATTCTTACTTTACAGCATTTTTCACACCTGCCTAAAACTTTTGCACAGTACTATATATATATATATATATATATATATATATATATATATATATATATATATATATATATATATATATATATATATATAATGTATTTGTATTTAATTGGAGGCAGTTTTTGTTTTGTTTTCCGCCAGTGGATAAGATTTATTAAATCGAAAACTGCCTTTTCTCTTAGGGCAGACGATAAAGCATCAGTGAGTGATGTGACATTATCATCAGTGTCAAGTGTAATACCATGTACTAAACCAACTAGGGAGCTTGAGTAACAAACAACAGAAAATAATGAAGGTCCAAAGATACAGCCTATGGGACATCAAAATGAAACTGGATGGATATAAGTCTGACGCATCATACTTCAGTATGGTGCGCTCTCTTAAGTCAGCTCTTTGGTTGAATCCCAATAGCTGGAGATTCATCAAAAGAAAACGCTGAAATGTGTCCATCGTGGCATTGGCACCTGGGTGTTTCAACAACAACACCACACAAATACAAATAAATACTTTACAGCTGAACTCCAACATGTTCTGGTAGCCTTTTATATATTAACAACTATATATAAGCATTTCTCACGGGTGTAGCTAGACACTGAGTTACTCCTGACATTGACACAGCGGAAAGCTCAGTGCCTCATCAAGCGTGCAGGGTGAGTCATACAATCAGGAGCTTTCTGGTTGAATCCTGCTCATGCTGATTTGCTAGTCTTTATTAGAGACCCACATGAAGCACTGAAGGAAAACCGTCTGGGTTTAGTTCACCCCATGATTTCAGGCGGTGATTCCCAGGGCGGCTTTTGCCTCTGCGGTGGGCCCTTGCCTCCAGGGTTCAATAGCTTGATATTATCCATATTATTTCTATATGTTTGTATGTTTGATTTCTGCTTCATATAAACCTGCCAATGTATATGTAAAGTATCTGACATATTCACTGCCTGTTGGGCATTTGAGTGGAGGCTGTGGTAAATAAACACAAACAGCCTACATAACTCCAAGCTTATAAAATTGTTTCTGACCAGAAAAGCACGATTGAACAGACCTACACTAATTTATGTTACTGAAACAAAAGCATGCTATTAGGTGCATGACCAGCATGATTAAGCAACAGCAGCAGCTGATGTACAAGTGGATATTCTAATGAATACATCCAATTAACATTGGAGAGCACAGGCTAATGAACACCTCTGTGTATCTATTTTGTCTAATGCAATACCTCGCTGTGGGATAAGAGCTCAGTATCGGCTTTCATTCAGAGTTTCAATGAGCTTATGCATATATTTATTATATAACACGTTAAAATACTGGTGCTGGTCTATTGATATGCAAGCATCTCATTTAATGGGTCCATACAGGTATCATTGTGCCTGAAAGAGAACAGATAGAACCTTTTAGTTTTGGTTTGAAGATTGTATAGGGATGCTAGGCACTCTAACTTTGGTTTCAAAGAGGTAATTAATATTAAAGTACGTGGTGCTAACAAAATAATCCTAGTGACTCTCACCTAGTACTGTGTGTGTGTATATATATATATATATATATATATATATATATATATATATATATATATATATATACATATATATATATACACACAGTACTGTGCAAAAGTTTTAGGCAGGTGTGAAAAATGCTGTAAAGTAAGAATGCTTTCAAAAATAGACATGTTAATAGATTATATTTATCAATTAACTAAATGCAAAGTGAGTGAACAGAAGAAAAATCTAAATCAAATCCATATTTGGTGTGACCACCCTTTGCCTTCAAAACAGCATCAAGCATCAATTCTTCTAGGTACACTTGCACACAGTTTTTGAAGGAACTCAGCAGGTAGGTTGGCCCAAACATCTTGGAGAACTAACCACAGTTCTTCTGTGGATTTAGGCAGCCTCAGTTGCTTCTCTCTCTTCATGTAATCCCAGACAGACTCGATGATGTTGAGATCAGGGCTCTGTGGGGGCCATACCATCACTTCCAGGACTCCTTGTTCTTCTTTACGCTGAAGATAGTTCTTAATGACTTTCGCTGTATGTTTGGGGTCGTTGTCATGCTGCAGAATAAATTTGGGGCCAATCAGATGCCTTCCTGATGGTATTGCATGATGGATAAGTATCTGCCTGTACTTCTCAGCATTGAGGAGACCATTAATTCTGACCAAATCCCCAACTCCATTTGCAGAAATGCAGCCCCAAACTTGCAAGGAACCTCCACCATGCTTCACTGTTGCCTGCAGACACTCATTTGTGTACCGCTCTCCAGCCCTTCGGCAAACAAACTGCCTTCTGCTACAGCCAAATATTTCAAATTTTGACTCATCAGTCCAGAGCACCTGCTGCCATTTTTCTGCACCCCAGTTCCTGTGTTTTCGTGCATAGTTGAGTCGCTTGGCCTGTTTCCACGTCGGAGGTATGGCTTTTTGGCCGCAAGTCTTCCATGAAGGCCACTTTTGACCAGACTTCTCCGGACAGTAGATGGGTGTACCAGGGTCCCACTGTTTTCTGCCAATTCTTAGCTGATGGCACTGCTGGACATCTTCCGATTGCGAAGGGAAGTAAGCATGATGTGTCTTTCATCTGCTGCAGTAAGTTTCCTTGGCCGACCACTGCGTCTACGGTCTTCAACGTTGCCCCCCGTTTCTTTGTGCTTCTTCAAAAGAGCTTGGACAGCACATCTGGAAACCCCTGTCTGCCTTGAAATTTCTGCCTGGGAGAGACCTTGCTGATGCAGTATAACTACCTTGTGTCTTGTTGCTGTGCTCAGTCTTGCCATGGTGTATGACTTTTGACAGTAAACTGTCTTCAGCAACCTCACCTTGTTAGCTGAGTTTGGCTGTTCCTCACCCAGTTTTATTCCTCCTACACAGCTGTTTCTGTTTCAGTTAATGATTGTGTTTCAACCTGCATATTGAATTGATGATCATTAGCACCTGTTTGGTATAATTGTTTAATCATACACCTGACTATATGCCTACAAAATCCCTGACTTTGTGCAAGTGTACCTAGAAGAATTGATGCTGTTTTGAAGGCAAAGGGTTGTCACACCAAATATGGATTTGATTTAGATTTTTCTTCTGTTCACTCACTTTGCATTTAGTTAATTGATAAATATAATCTATTAACATGTCTATTTTTGAAAGCACTCTTACTTTACAGCATTTTTTCACACCTGCCTAAAACTTTTGCACAGTACTGTGTATATATATAATATATATATTGCTACCGTTTCATTGATATCAGACCTATGTGAAAAATGCACTATGGCTGTAGTTTTCAAACTAGGGTACGCAAGCTCTCATTGGGGTACATGAGAAAAATCCTGTAATGGCAGACAACGCATTTTACGAGGGTGTAGTACTTTGTGACGTAACAATCGAATCAACAATGTTGAATCTCCTTTCAAATAAAACCACAGCCATACTGGTGTACGTTTCCTTTCTGTTGAGTGAGGTTAACTCTATAAACACCCAGCTGGCTGCTGACACTGAGTGAGTGTTGACCGCACACATGGCTAATTGGTTGGTTACTGCAGTCATGGGCTAAAAAAAAAAAAAAGAAAATAACTCAACGACGTTGTTGTTGCTTCTTTTAAAATGTGCAGTATTTACTAGGTAAGTTTACTTTCAGGAGTTTAAATGTTCTGTGTTAGTAGAATAATCAGTTGAGTGTTTAATCTAAGTTTTTAAATAAATAACATTGTTGAGTTGAGTAGGCAGCTTGACTGCGTGAAATCACTCACTTGTTCTGTGCTGGAGCTGGGCGACATGACTGTTATATTTACTTGCAATGCTTGTAGGTGTTTTTCATTATTAATTAATTTGTTGAAGAACTAAAAAAAAAAAAAATCAATCCCTATATCCTGGGATTGGGAAAAGTGCCCAGAATTGGATTCCCTACTCCCGACCTATTGAGTGTGTTCGTATCATACAGCGAGTGCCCATCAACAAGATTTAATTGTCTTGCAGCTGATTAACACAGACAGACTACTGCACTAAACACATGACCCAGGGGCGTCATTTCAGAAACAAAATGTGCAATGCAAGTGTTTTTAAAGCACTATACTGGTTTATAACAAACTCGAAAAAAAAGAAATGTATTGCATTCATTTTCATGTGTAACATTGCCTACCAGAATGTATCTAGTACTGTAGTGTACCACCTTAAATGTTATTTTTTGCAGATCCACTGTGAAAAAGACAACGATGAGTTTATAGAGCAGCTATGCAAGCCCGAATACGCACAGCACAGCACATGAGCCGAAATTTGTTTTCAAATCTATGGTACCTTTTTCAAAGTTTAAAGCATGTATAAATAATTGTGCCTGGACATAAGCAATATATTAGTAGTTTCTTCATCAAGTGAATCCCTCCTTGTTGGGGGAGGGGTCAAAAGACATAATGTCATGTAGATAATCGGGGAGCAAACCAAGGTCTGGGAAGGGCAACTGCCCTGTAGCAAATGACACCCGAGTTATGACCCTATCTCAAACGGGGGTAGACTATATTATTTGGAAAGGGGTATGAGGCCTAAAAAGTTTGAAAACTACTGCACTATGGTAAAGGTGAATTCCATTTCTTACTACTAATTTATTAAAACTGCTGGAGAATATTTACTGATCGCTCATTGTAAATACTTCAGTGCTGCACTTCCGGTCAGCATGAAATCGCATGAAGGAATTATAAGCCGCCATTGAAAACACATCAGTGCTAGGAAAAGCAGTGATTAGTATGTGAGTGTGAATGTGAGAGTCAAATGTGAGTCGACACATCTAGCTCTGGGAGTTTGAGTTATTTTTATTCGGGAGCTTCCTAAATCCCTTGTTTAGAAAGATGCAGGGTGTTAGTGCTGTATACACTTACAATAGCCATGGGTAATTTACACAGTAGCAAAATGTATAGGTTTATAGGGAAAAAAATGCAAGAGGTGTCCATTTGCTCATACAATATAAAGTAGGCAAAGTAACTGAAGTTACAATACAAATTAAATGTGTAGTTCTTACATTACTATGTTGGAGCAAAACAATCTTGAATGCGGGTTTGTTTGAAGGTTCGCTTTTTAGCTGCCATTACTATCAAAACTGGACCTTCTCACACAAAATGGGTCCTGAAATTGGAATTCCCTCATTCCGTGCTTGAACAAACCAAGCAAACACTTGTTTTCACTTTCCTGTAGCCAGTTTGCATTGGCTCTGTACACGTGGGTAATGTTGCTGAAGAGCTTGATCATGGCGGATAAACGGTTTGGGCAGATATGTGACTGGTGGATACAGGACAGATTACTGTATGCTTATTTCTCCTACAAGGACTCCTGCTGCCAGAAGCAACTCACTTGTGCAGGATGCATCCCTTCAACGGGATGTAGAGCATGGAATATAGTGCAAGATATGTTTGCCAATCTTATTGTTTAGAAATGCAATGGGGAAAAAAGAATACCATTACAGATCAAATACACGTTTAACATAATTTGGAGGACAAAGCTGGATTGAATCATTGAGATTGGCACTAATTTATTAGAAACTTCCATTAGGCAAAGGAGCTGTACTACATGAAGTGCAACTTGCTTCAATGCTTTGAAATCAACTTCTACTCCATTCAAGATTCTCTGGAGTAATTACACCCTTTCTCTTTGAATCCCAGCCAAAGAAAAGGGCGCTAATGCACGCACGATTTTGATACGTGACGTCTCAGAGTTGAGCCTCAGAATGTAAGGTGGACTGTTAATTCAGGTAAGTGTGTGGTGAGGACTAAAGTACTGTTGTTTTTTTTCTTTTTTTGTACTAAGGTGTTAGTGGATGCACCGTGCTCCAATGATCGGAGCTGGCTGTTCTCTTCAGATGATGTGCAGGCTGGAACTAGGATCAAACAAAGAGATAAGCTACCTGCTTTACAGAAACAACTGCTCAGGTGAGCTGGATATACGAGGAGAGGAGGGCTAATCTTCAAACAATTCTATGCTAGGCACCTACTGTTTTTTTTGTTTTACAATTGGAGAGAAGGGCATTCTTAAATAGTGTGCAGCTGTATTCTAGAATACTGACTTTGTATATTTGAAAATCAACCATCAAATGAGAATCTATAATAATAGAATTATTTGAAGCTTGGCCTTTAGCAGTACTGTATGCTGTTTGTAACATCAAGAGACAAGTATTAAGCATTCGGGGGAGAACAGAAGGGGTATACATTTCATATTTACACAGCACTAGAAGAGGATAGAAAAATTAATATTAGAAGTCTTTGTCTTATTACAGTCATGTATCATGTCCCCTATTTCCTCCTCTGAGGAAATCAATAATATATAAAACACAAGTGGTCTCAATTCAGTATCTAGCATGTAAAATCCAATTTGAGAACTTGTCGAAAGGCAGCATGCATCATTCCTGTTTTTTTTTTTTATATAAATGTTATTACTGATTTAATTAAATCAGCCATTTATTGCACTGCTCAGGGGCTTAAAGCAGATGAATAAACGACAGCACATTGAACAGCATACTCTACAGCCTCTTAGAGTGTCTTAAAAACTCAAAAGACAAGAAAGCCAACATGAAATAAAACCGGGTGTGTATCTCTTTCTGCTCTGCGTAACTATGCAGAAAGACAATCCTAGGATAACTAATTAAAACTTTCAGTGTCCTGTACTGAACAAATGGGCATATATTTATTCCAGTCATTTTTCAGTTCTGAGACATGTGTGATCTGTGTTACTGTGCGTGCCAGTCAGTCTGTCACTCTAATCAGGGTATTCACCTATTTGAGGTGGTCTTTTTGAATAGGCCATTATTCTAAAGGTACTCCTAAACATGGCACCTCACTGCTAGTATTCCTCTTTTGTTCCTTTAATTTTACTATACACTCAAGTACCAGAACTTGAGTTTTCTCTTGTTCCAAAGTTAGCAGGAAAATGCATAGCATGTCACCAGAAAGAAGTATGAAGCTGATTATTTTGCCTAGCGGTTTCACAGACCTTCCTTACAGTTGTGTAGCAGTGCTTGTAGCTTAACCCCGTAAGGTACACAAGGAACTGAGGGGCTGTTCAAACGGTTTCTTCTTCAAATACAGTTGAGAGTAACTCAACTAGCACGAGCAAACTGACCATTTAAATGACCAGATCCAACCTGTCAGTACATTTTAAGCCCTGTTTGGTGCACCTCATTTTAAAAATAAGAAATGTTGCATCATTGTATTTGTGGGACACACGTGTCCCTTGTAACTTAAAGGGTTAATATAGTATGTGGAGCTTTCACCACCACTGGTTATTATTATTATTATTATTATTATTATTATTATTATTTTTCTTTTCTTTCTTTCTTTCTTTCTTTCTTTCTTTCTTTCTTTCTTTCTTTCTTTCTTTCTTGGTAGATGCCCTTATCCAGGGCGACATACAGTTGTTACAAAATGGCTGATGGCCGTTTTTATCTTGTGAAATCCTTTTGGGCATTGAGTGTTTGAACATTATTCCAATTCAGCTTTTACCTTACATGTTCAACTGGTTATTTTGAGCAGCAATACGTGGATGTGTTGAGGTGGGGTCTAATTTAAATGTCTTCTCCTGGAGGCTTCAAACCTATCTAAATACACCAGTCATCCATGTAATACACACATATTGTGCAGGATTAATCACAAATAACCTTTGCAAAGTGTTGAAAAATGTGTCCGCATCCTCAGTCACGCAGAGCCAAAGGCTGACTGCCGAGTGAGGGGGTCACAGATGGTGGTTCAGGGAAGGTTGGGAAATGATTGTAAATTACTTTTTACTGAATACAGGTCATGCAAGCAGCTGATTTGTTCGTACTTGTCGTGGTCAGAAAGGGTTCAGTAGTAAAGAAGCTCTGTGTTATCGCTTAGCTATTGAATCTGTTTTCGAGGGCTACTTTCTCAGGAGTAAAACAAACAAAATGGGAATTACACTAAGAATCCAGCTCAGTACCTGGTGGAGAAAATAAAAACATGGAAATGTCAGTGTAATAAATGGAATGAAGGTGAAGCTATATTTACTATTTATGATGGAATTAAAGTAGTATCAATGATGCATTAATAAATGCAGAATACATTTTGCCTGTTACATACATTTCTATTTCCCATAAAAAGGGATTGCTAGCAATGGATTTGACACAAACAGTGCTCTTTAGTTCAGTATTTGGTAGCACACTGTTATTGGTCTTTAAAGTATGCTCTGGACTGTCTGTCAGGTACTGTTTTTATTGATGTAATTGCAGAGCGACAGTGCTTTGAGTTGCTTGTTACCCAGTTCTGCTGCATTTAGTTTAAAGCTTCCTGCAGGTTGACCAGGTCAGTGGCTTTGTTGAATAATAGCTGTCAAGACAGATAGTGCTTGTTGTTTTATGCTCGCATTGCCCATGGGTATTCAAATTGAAGTAAAAACGTAATGAGTTATAGATGCTATAGCAGGATTTTAAAAAATAATACCATTACATTTTAGGCAATTAGAATGCCTGAAATTCCAGGTAAGAAAGCTACCCCACCACCCCCACTACCAACCCAAACCCACCTCTCCTTACCCCATTGATCTATTTCTTGTTACTTATTTGGACATGAGAATGATGTTTGCAAAATAATATTTCCATTTTTCAAGGTCATTGCTTTTCTTGCAGTATATCTAAAAATGCTCGCTATACATAAATTGCTGAGTCCAAAACAATCATTCCAGGCTGTTTCACCCAACTGCCTGCAACTTACTATTGGGCATATATATCATACCTTTAGAGTCACGCTAATCTGGCAATTTGTATTTGCAGATTTGGAGATATGTAGAGAAGTGATCTATCAGTCTATCTATCAGTCTATCTACATCACATTGTATGCAGTTGTCACAAGGTCTGAGGTTTGTATTTCAGTTTTGTGAGAACTAATGCATGGCTAAGAGACCACAAATAAAAAATGACACTGTAAATGTGGTGTGTGTATATGTGTATATATATATATATATATATATATATATACAGTACTGTACAAAAGTTTTAGGCAGGTGTGAAAAAATGCTGTAAAGTAAGAATGCTTTCAAAAATAGATATGTTAATAGATTATATTTATCAATTAACTAAATGCAAAGTGAGTGAACAGAAGAAAAATCGAAATCAAATCCATATTTGGTGTGACCACCCTTTGCCTTCAAAACAGCATCAAGCATCAATTCTTCTAGGTACACTTGCACACAGTTTTTGAAGGAACTTCGGCAGGTAGGTTGGCCCAAACATCTTGGAGAACTAACCACAGTTCTTCTGTGGATTTAGGCAGCCTCAGTTGCTTCTCTCTCTTCATGTAATCCCAGACAGATTCGATGATGTTGAGATCAGGGCTCTGTGGGGGCCATACCATCACTTCCAGGACTCCTTGTTCTTCTTTACGCTGAAGATAGTTCTTAATGACTTTCGCTGTATGTTTGGGGTCGTTGTCATGCTGCAGAATAAATTTGGGGCCAATCAGATGCCTCCCTGATGGTATTGCATGATGGATAAGTATCTGCCTGTACTTCTCAGCATTGAGGAGACCATTAATTCTGACCAAATCCCCAACTCCATTTGCAGAAATGCAGCCCCAAACTTGCAAGGAACCTCCACCATGCTTCACTGTTGCCTGCAGACACTCATTAGATGTACAGCTCTCAGCCCTTCGTGAACAAACTGCCTTCTGCTACAGCCAAATATTTCAAATTTTGACTCATCAGTCCAGAGCACCTGCTACCATTTTCTGCACCCCAGTTCCTGTGTTTTCATGCATAGTTGAGTCAAGCTTGGCCTTGTTTCCACGTCGGAGGTATGGCTTTTGGCCTAAGTCTTCCATGAAGGCCACTTCTGACCAGACTTCTCCGGACAGTAGATGGGTGTACCAGGGTCCCACTGTTTTCTGCCAGTTCTGAGCTGATGGCACTGCTGGACATCTTCCGATTGCGAAGGGAAGTAAGCATGATGTGTCTTTCATCTGCTGCAGTAAGTTTCCTTGGCCGACCACTCGTCTCACGGTCCTCAACGTTGCCCGTTTCTTTGTGCTTCTTCAAAGAGCTTGGACAGCACATCTGGAAACCCCTGTCTGCCTTGAAATTTCTGCCTGGGAGAGACCTTGCTGATGCAGTATAACTACCTTGTGTCTTGTTGCTGTGCTCAGTCTTGCCATGGTGTATGACTTTTGACAGTAAACTGTCTTCAACAACCTCACCTTGTTAGCTGAGTTTGGCTGTTCCTCACCCAGTTTTATTCCTCCTACACAGCTGTTTCTGTTTCAGTTAATGATTGTGTTTCAACCTACATATTGAATTGATGATCATTAGCACCTGTTTGGTATAATTGTTTAATCATACACCTGACTATATGCCTACAAAATCCCTGACTTTGTGCAAGTGTACCTAGAAGAATTGATGCTGTTTTGAAGGCAAAGGGTGGTCACACCAAATATGGATTTGATTTAGATTTTTCTTCTGTTCACTCACTTTGCATTTAGTTAATTGATAAATATAATCTATTAACATGTCTATTTTTGAAAGCATTCTTACTTTACAGCATTTTTTCACACCTGCCTAAAACTTTTGCACAGTACTGTATATACTGTATATATATTATTATTTTTTTCTTTTTTTCTTGACAATTTCTCTTTCAGTGTTACACAGTCAGCACTTTGAGTTGCAGTACTGAACAATAGAAAAAGAAAAACAAAACTTATACAGAGTAACATCAGCAAATGGATTGTATTTTTCTACTTCAAAATATAATATCAGCAAACCTACAGTGATATTGATGTTTCAGTGCTTGCTGTTCATGGTGTATTCTTAACCTCATTTACAGACTCTGACAGGTTGTTAAGAACGGAAGCGCATACAGTAAGAAACAAGTATCCCAGTGCATCGGGCAGTGCTGTGTGATACACTGCAGTTACAGAATCTGTCCTGCCCCCGTCAGTGAAATGACATGAGGTTAAAAGCTCTATTGCCACGAATGCAGGGGAGCCCGACTCTTTTGCATTGTGGTTGAGATGCTCCTTGCTAAGTGTGCAGGGTCGCTGGTTCGTGCCCAGCCTCCACCCTGTTACTCCAGTGACTTGCATCACCCACCATGATTAAATCAATTAAGACAGATGGACTGACAGGGCAGACATATCTTCTCCATGTACCTCAATATTCGGATACACTCAATAACGTAGATAAACTTTCATCACATGAGTACCACCTTGTTTTCCCTAACACTGCATTTTATTTTCAAGTTCACCCCCATCCTACAGCGGTACATTGAATGACCTATGTTGCCATGTCCCAAATGTTGCCAGTGTAGTAAATGTCCCCCTGGAGAGTATATCCAAGGCAGACTCAATTTAGTAGCAATGTATGGGAGAACAAGGTTGCACTTTAATGGGTAGGATGGGGTTTCCACTAATTTATAAATACTGTGCTTCTGTAACCAATACTGTGTATTCATGTATTTGAACATTTTTTGCTGCACCATGTGTGTAGAAATCACCTTCACACATTCTGATGCTCCTTGACAAGTAGTTATTTTATTACCGTTAATGGAATTTTGTCTTGTTGTGCATATTTCTATTTCAATTCATCAGAAGCTCTTTGAGGAGGCATGAATACTGTACTTGAAATGTCTTTAAATGTGTCAAAGTAAAAAAAAAACAAATCGACTCTGCTGCATTTCATTAGCACTGCTTTCACCAGATCATTGCGGAGTTGAGGTTTTGTGTTACTGTTGATCTGTATTTTTTTGTCTGGCCTCAGTGTGCACTCAACAGGTAGAGGATTCTTCCCCTGCTGTGTGCTTGTCCTGGGTGTCATCTTGTACAGGAAATAAGTCTCGACAGGAGACCATGCCTGTGAAAAGATTGAGGCAGGTTCACAAGTCTGGATTGTGCTGGCATGTGGGTTTGTCACTCTTTGTGCCAGTGAGTGCAGATGCAGCCTGAAGAGGAAGTGGCTTGAAAGATGTTAACCCAGTACAGGTAGT
>CM060255.1:2873380-2890286 GCA_030684275.1 Acipenser oxyrinchus oxyrinchus | reverse complement strand
TTACTCACTGAGCTGTCCAAATGGCTAGCTTAGCTTGCAAATCGGGCATTTGAAGATAGACCTAACAAAACATGATTGATATGTATTTCAGAATATGTTCAAGGCAACAGGATTGGTGCTGTATTGTGAAGTGACTACCTCAGTTAGAACATTGGGCTCATAATTACACTGAAAGGAAGTTGTTTCTTGCAAATTAAGTAACATTAAGAGTTTGGTTTTCCGTGCTGCCAGTTTTTCTGCTGCAGCAAGTTTAGTTAATCTTCCCTGTTGTATCTATTTGTTTTATTCATTTGTATTGGGATCAGTTTGTGAGGGGAGGAAAATGCACAGTACATTTTAATCAAGGTATTTGTAGATCGCACAGGATTCACATTTTGTTAAAGCAAGGTTTTCTACAAAGCTGTGTTCTCATATTACAGTGTAAATGCAAAAGCATGCCATTGCTATACCGGACAGGGTATATTGGTTACAGTAATGGCACCCATTAGGCAGATAATGAAACCCTCCTCGGATGCTGTGGACAAGGTATTAATTGCCCATCAATATATTTATATTCCTATAATCTAATAGATGATTTGCAATGCATTTTACAAGTAACATGATGAACGGATATTAACTGGAAATAGCAATAAGTTGACCCCTTTCTGACCCCTGAGTAAGATTCCCAGTCTTGATGAAACGCATCATTTACTGTCTCCGTCAGTCAAGTTTAGCTGTGCTGTGAGTGGGTGCATCACATGATAAAGTTCTTTGTGGGCTTTATTCTTATAAGTTAGAAACAAGATCCTTTTCTGTTCCTGGTACTATATATATGGCAACACTTTAGGTATCTGTTATGTGATTATAAACATCTATAAATATGCTGTTAACAATTCTAGAATATGATTAGAAATAATAGGACTATTGTACAGTCATGCCATTGTCTTTTTTTTGTTTCTCTTGTTCATAATCAGTTATAACAGATCTAGTCTTTTCAGGTCTGTTTATCTTTCTATGTCTCATTGTATTTGTATGCCTGTCTCAGCAATGTTATGGGCAGCTTTGCTTTTACAATACAGTTATTGTACACTTTTGCCACATTTATTTTGCTATTGGTTCTATTCACTTATAACAGATACCTAACCCTAAAGTGTTAAATTTTTTTAAAGGAAGATTTTACTATTTAAGAAAAGGAAACACACAATACTTGGTCACTAATAATAGAAAAGCCCTTGCAATCAATGAAAAAAATGTAATTTTGAACCATTCAACTACATCAGTGGAAAACAATACCATAATGTGTCAAGTTATGCAAAAATATGTAAAAATGTGTGTGTGTGTGTGTGTATATATATATTTATATTTAATGTACACACACACACACACACACACAACCTCAGTTAACTCGACTGCTGGATAACTCGACACCTTCGCTTAATTCGACAGACAGTCTTGGTCCCGGATTTTCTCCATATAAAATATATGCATCCTGGCTCTTTTAATTTTTTAATTCGAAACCACGCTTTACTCCTAACTCGATACTTATTACCGGTACAGAAGGGATAAAAACTATTAAAGACTAGTGGATAACTCGACAATCGTTTCACGCAACTGACCTCTGCCTGGAAACGGATCGTTCATTCGCAACTACCAAGTGCAGCTGGTTACAGTATCATAATGAGTGAGAAGCGAAAAATGAGTTCTCGTTCAATTGGCATTAAAACTCAGGTTATTTGGGATAACAAGCTTGTCAGCACAAATTTTACAGCGCATGTTTTTGCATGCGAAACAATCGACAATATTTGATTTCTGTGTGAAACTGTTAGTTATTGTTTTTGTTCACCGAGTTAATTCTGTGTAATGTACATTTGTTAACTTTTGCTATTTAAGTCGTCAAATTAGACAGTACAAGCCAATAACTAAAAGTATAGTCAACAGTTTGTTGTTGGATTGTTTTTGTAAAAATAAAGCTGTAGTTATTTTATTAATTCTTATTTCAATCAAACTATACGAGTTGTACTGAGTTTGTACAGTACTGTATACTGTAATTGATTCATTCACTGCAGTTCTTTCAACTGTTTTCATTAAGACATTTGTAATACTGTAATACTGTAAATGTGTGAGTTCTGTTACTTACATGCATGTTAATGCCATGGCTCATGTGCACCCATGGTTAACTCGACACCTTGGATAAGTCAACACTAAATGGCATCCCCGTGGGATGTCGAGTTAACTGAGGTTGACTGTATATATTGTTGTTTTTAAATATAAGAAAAAATCGTGCAACAATTTGATAAAATTTTTTTGTATACATACAATGATGTGTTATTTTTTTTAAACTACGTTTTTAAGTTTATGCTTTATATACTTTATACATACATTTGTGTATGATTTGTAATTGCACTGTATTTAAGAGAAAACAATAATAATAATAATAATAATAATAATAATAATAATAATTACACCAGAAGCAATGTAAACTGATGATGAAGATACCAGTCAGTAAAATCCCACGAATTAAGTACACGACAGGTTCCTGGAAATGTAACCACCCCTACAATCTGAGATGCCGTCTTGCTCTTCTTGCCCTTGCAGGTCAGCTGTTGAAGCTCTGCGGCCTGGAGGAACAGTGGTTTACTCAACATGCACTCTTTCACGGGCTGAAAACAGTGATGTCATAGCGTCAATGCTCTCATCTTGTGACAACGTCGAGCTTGTGGACTTAACAGGACAGGTGGCCTCCATGTCACAGCACTTCACCTTTGCCCCTGGCAATATGCTTGGTCATTTAGTGATCCCAGAAAGGGGGAAAACTTGGGGACCAATGTATGTTGCTAAGTTAAAGAAACTGTACTGAACCACCATTTTAATTTTTTTTATGCTTGATGTATTATTTACTCAACCCTCCGATGTAAATATCTCCAGGATTGGTGGAAGCATAAACAGTCCAATTTGTAGCGCACAATATGAAAAAGCATTATTCTAGAAGTTCTCTGTCTTTCGTTTCAGCTTGGCAGACAGTAGTCGTGGTGGACAGGAATGCACACAGTGTTGAGTGTGTGGACTCAGTGTTGTGTAGGCACAAGTCACAGTGCTCATAGTGCAGCAGAGGCTGTCCATGAAGTATCCAGACAGCTCAAAGCTATTCATCACTACTGTGTGTTTCTGTCCTCCAGGACTGTCTACTTCTAAACCTGAAACTAAATGAAAGACAGATCTGTAATAATGCTATATATACCACCAGCTCAGAGATGCTAAACCACGTTATAAGGGGTGGTTCAGTACCCAGAACCGCGATCCTATATTTTAACTCTAAAGATTTTCTTTTCAGCATAAAATAGCAGTACAGAATGTACACTTATAGCAAGTCCATCATTTTAAAGCAAAAAAATCTAAAGCATCTTAAATCTAGTTTGACAGCTTATTAACATTTAAAGGGAGGCAGAGATATGGAAAATAGTGTAATCCTATATATATATATATATATATATATATGTTACAGATGCACATCTCCAGGGGAGCTAGGCGCCTATAAATAAACGTTAGGGATGCTCTAACACCCACAGAGCCGACGCCTGTCTGAGGGTATATATATATATATATATATATGTGTCTTTCTACATATTATTTGTTTATTTAGCAGACACCTTTATCCAAGGCGACTTACAGAGACTAGGGTGTGTGAACTATGCATCAGCTGCAGAGTCACTTACAATTACGTCTCACCCGAAAGACGGAGCACAAGGAGGTTAAGTGACTTGCTCAGGGTCACACAATGAGTCAGTGGCTGAGGTGGGATTTGAACCGGGGACCTCCTGGTTACAAGCCCTTTTCTTTAACCACTGGACCACACAGCCTCCTAAATATATATTTTTGTATTGTTATTTTTACATGTTAGGTATATAAATGGCTTGGTCTTTCACTGTGTATAAGTTGATCTCTCTCGCTATGCAGCTGTGCAAACTTGGTCTCTCTCTCTCTCTCTCTCTCTCTCTCTCTCTCTCTCTCTCTCTCTCTCTCTCTACCTTGACACACTTTTGTCTGAAACTCATTGTCAAAGGGGTATCATTACAATACGGTCATATTGGAACTACAAATTACGGATGTCAGACTGATGCCAGTGGCAATGCAACAGCCAACATAAATTCAAAGAATAAAGTATTCCTCCTCGATTGTTGTCTTTGAAAATGTCACTTCCTTGCACATAATCACACAAACTAGCTAGTACAGCAAGCCTGACACAGCCACAACCTTCCATGTTTATTCTATGCCGTATATACATTCACTGTATTGAACAGCCGTCTGTGCATCACCAGACAGACAGCATTCTGCTCACATACACATGTCCTGACAGTCAGGTTCACTTGAAAAAGTGTGACAGCAAACGAACGCTGGGGCCATTACAGTGGTGAAGGACCCAGAAAGGCGCGCTTCATTCACTGAGGAGGCAGACTTTTCTGGTGTGAAGCCAATCGAAGCAAAATGGCAACGATGCAGTTAGTTTTCAACTGAATTCTAAATTGGATCTTTATAAACGAACCAGGAGGCAATACAGCCCTCATCCTTGGGCTTGGTGGAATATAAACCCCTGTCACACACAATATGCCTGTCACGGCCGATGGTTTTCCACTATACGCCTCAGCCCCAGTCCATATTTGTGTAATATGGCACGTCTGGATAGAATGTCATTAAAAAAACATGGAAATAACTTTTTTTAATTAAATCTCTCTCTTAACAGGGTATACAGACCTTTGTCGGTGTATTTTAATAACTTTTCATGCCATCAGGTTCTCTCTAGCTGCAAAAGGCTGGCAGCGTGCTTGTGTTTTGTTTGTCATTACTTTAGTTACATCTGACATTCTAGAAATGTACACATCAAATGAAGCACTGTTCTTGGCAATAAAACTGCCACAAGTAATCCTTTTAAATTGTGTTTAGGTGGCAGTCTCCATTCTCCTCTACAATAATTTTTCTACTGTGTTGTTGTAGTGCCAAACACACACACACAGTGTTAAAATAACCCTCTGGAATCTGAAAATAATTACAAACACACTTGCTGTTTGAGGTTGGTTCACAATGAGATGTGTTCAGTTCCCAGTAATCCCCAATGAGAGGTGATGCATTTTGTATGAGGCATAAAAGCTGGATCTCATCAGCTTTGCAGAATTACTGAAAAGAGCTCCTTGTGTTTTTACCAGCCAGATCCCCGTATTAAAAACTCCACAACGCACGCCGCCTTTTACATGCGTATCATTTTTTATGTATTCTTTTTTAAATGACATACACGCTAGTGTTTACATTTCATTGACACAATAAACCAGTACTGAATTTGGTTAAAAACACACCAGTGCTGAGTTTGCCCACACTGGAAAATATAGTCCAAAAACAGGTGAAGATGTGACCTTTGAAAGGTCCCATCTTTTTATTGGATCCACCTGATCCATAATATACTATAAATGAACAATTCTAATTGTAACCATTACACAAGTCCTTACCCAAAGTTCAAACTCCTGTATTGTTGGAATAAAACTGCAAACAATATATTGATGTTGCTAAATTTGACACTTGTAAATCAGTGTACTTTAAAAGAAGATAGACACATATGATCGCATCCAGATCTATCAGGAATAGTTAGAAACTACAATTCATTTTAAAGATTAGATTTTTGTATTTTATTTTGCATTAACCCTCACCAGGGGATTTCATTATTGTTATCCTCTATGTGTGTTTAATGTAATGCAAGAATCGGATTAGTAGCATATGATATTTCATAGAATAATGTAAACTATTAAAATCAATGATTCAACCACTTTATTATTCTGTGCATGATTTTGCAGCATGCATACTGCTGATAAACATATTATTTTATAAATGTTTGTTAATATGAAAGCTTGTGACTTGTATGTGAAAGAGTTGGAGTGATAGGGAAACAAGAAAGATTGCTGATTATAACCCAGCATAGAAAACCTAGAAACCTGCCTCCTGGCTATTCATAGATCTTTGCACATTGTAGTTCAACCAGACAAGCTGTCCACGCCCGCTTACCACCCAGAGTGATGCTGTTACCATGATGTTACAGACCTATCATTACGTATTCAAGGAGTGAAGTTGATGATTGTTAGTCCTGCCAGATGTGTTATTATTTCTTAGCAGATGCCCTTATCCAGGGCGACTTACAATTGTTAGAAGATATCACATTATTTTTACATACAATTACATTAGTTTTACATACAATTACCCATTTATACAGTTGGGTTTTTACTGGAGCAATCTAGGTAAAGTACCTTGCTCAAGGGTACAACAGCAGTTTCCCCCACCTAACCACTACTCCACACTGCTGCCCTATCAGTGCCAGGGACATGTCTCTTCTTATTTAATATCTTCTGTCTTGCAGGCATTCAGGAGCAACATGAAAAGCTTGTAAACATGACACTTACACATTTCTAAATCAAAAAGGGCACGGTTGGTCAGCATTATGTTGATACATATTTTTACACACATTTGCTCGGCAGTATTTTATTTCAATAATAAATCAGCGCTTTTCCGCATCAGTAAGGAATTAAATCCAAGGCTGGAGAGGCTACTACTTAACAAACAGCAGCTGTGACTATGCCTTGGGAACATGTTAGTAAGATCAGGACTTGCCATTCACTGTATTCATTAATTATGTTAGAATTTGTATTGTACGTTGAATTATAATGCCTTGTTTATTGATTGATTTAATTGCTGCATGGAAACAAGATGCTGGATCCCACTAGGCTGTCTTGGTATGCAAATATATATATATATATATATATATATATATATACAGTACTGTGCAAAAGTTTTAGGCAGGTGTGAAAAAATGCTGTAAAGTAAGAATGCTTTCAAAAATAGACATGTTAATAGATTATATTTATCAATTAACTAAATGCAAAGTGAGTGAACAGAAGAAAAATCTAAATCAAATCCATATTTGATGTGACCACCCTTTGTCTTCAAAACAGCATCAAGCATCAATTCTTCTAGGTACACTTGCACACAGTTTTTGAAGGAACTCGGCAGGTAGGTTGGCCCAAACATCTTGGAGAACTAACCACAGTTCTTCTGTGGATTTAGGCAGCCTCAGTTGCTTCTCTCTCTTCATGTAATCCCAGACAGACTCGATGATGTTGAGATCAAGGCTCTGTGGGGGCCATACCATCACTTCCAGGACTCCTTGTTCTTCTTTACGCTGAAGATAGTTCTTAATGACTTTCGCTGTATGTTTGGGGTCGTTGTCATGCTGCAGAATAAATTTGGGGCCAATCAGATGCCTCCCTGATGGTATTGCGCGATGGATAAGTATCTGCCTGTACTTCTCAGCATTGAGGAGACCATTAATTCTGACCAAATCCCCAACTCCATTTGCAGAAATGCAGCCCCAAACTTGCAAGGAACCTCCACCATGCTTCACTGTTGCCTGCAGACACTCATTCGTATGCTCTCCAGCCCTTCGGTGAACAAACTGCCTTCTGCTACAGCCAAATATTTCAAATTTTGACTCATCAGTCCAGAGCACCTGCTGCCATTTTTCTGCACCCCAGTTCCTGTGTTTCGTGCATAGTTGAGTCGCTTGGCCTTGTTTCCACGCCGGAGGTATGGCTTTTTGGCCATAAGTCTTCCATGAAGGCCACTTCTGACCAGACTTCTCCGGACAGTAGATGGGTGTACCAGGGTCCCACTGTTTTCTGCCAGTTCTGAGCTGATGGCACTGCTGGACATCTTCCGATTCTTGAAGGGAAGTAAGCATGATGTGTCTTTCATCTGCTGCAGTAAGTTTCCTTGGCCGACCACTCGCGCCTACGGTCCTCAACGTTGCCCGTTTCTTTGTGCTTCTTCAAAAGAGCTTGGACAGCACATCTGGAAACCCCTGTCTGCCTTGAAATTTCTGCCTGGGAGAGACCTTGCTGATGCAGTATAACTACCTTGTGTCTTGTTGCTGTGCTCAGTCTTGCCATGGTGTATGACTTTTGACAGTAAACTGTCTTCAGCAACCTCACCTTGTTAGCTGAGCTTGGCTGTTCCTCACCCAGTTCTATTCCTCCTACACAGCTGTTTCTGTTTCAGTTAATGATTGTGTTTCAACCTACATATTGAATTGATGATCATTAGCACCTGTTTGGTATAATTGTTTAATCATACACCTGACTATATGCCTACAAAATCCCTGACTTTGTGCAAGTGTACCTAGAAGAATTGATGCTGTTTTGAAGGCAAAGGGTTGTCACACCAAATATGGATTTGATTTAGATTTTTCTTCTGTTCACTCACTTTGCATTTAGTTAATTGATAAATATAATCTATTAACATGTCTATTTTGAAAGCATTCTTACTTTTACAGCATTTTTTCACGCCTGCCTAAAACTTTTGCACAGTACTGTATATATATATATATATATATATATATATATATATATATATATATATATATATATATATATATATATATATATATACACATACCTACATTTTATAGGGAAAACATGACACATTTTCTCATATGATATGCCCATTAGGACTGCAGTTTGTTTGGCCTTCAAATTGTTTCTTTCAGGGTGACGAGAAATAATTTGTAAGGAGGTGATTGGCTTAAAGGAAGATAGACTGCTCATCAAAATAAAGATCCATAATGCATTCTCACTGGAAACTGTGAAGAGCCTTTTTACTCTTCAGCTGTATATACGCGAGTCTTCATTGTTTTTTTAAAATCATGAATCGATTCCTTTGCACAAAAAAGTCTTCCAAGCATATTGTAATTAAAATAAAATATGAATAGCAGTTTTCAAATTGCAGCTAGTCTGTGGTCTGAAAGGTTGCTGTGCTTGTGAGAGCAACCTCAGCATCTGGCATTCAATCTCGCTTTATACAGATTTACAGGAACAAGGCCTGGCAGTCTTGATCTCCAGGATCTATTTCAAGGTGAACCAAGTTTTTTGTATTTTTATTACCTTAATATTAGGTCTTGCTGATTAATTACAAGCCCAGCATGAAATGCTTCATGAAAAAACACTCAAACTGCGGCTGACCTGGTTTTGTTTCAGTCTTTTGATATTATAAATTAGATTATTAGAACCTTCTGCAATGCTACCAGAGAACAACCACAGTGTTTTATATGCAGCACTCATGGTCAGTATCCTGAATTTCTGATAGAAGCACATACTAAGTTTCTACACATTTTGTATCATTCTCTACTCAAGGTGGTTTTGGATTCTAACTACCCAACTTTATACTGGTAAACACACAGGTTATATTTAACCAAGAGAAAATGGGGGTTGAGGAAATATCTACAAGGTTAAGACTGCTAACATCAAAACTATATTGCTTCTGATTTTGTGGAAAGAAAACAAATCAAATTAATCCGGACTTATCATTCTGTTATTCATTTTTATTAACCTGGACAGTGTACCATTATTCATTTCTATTAACCTGGACAGTGTACCATTATTCATTTCTGTTAACCTGGACAGTGTACCGTTATTCATTTTTATTAACCTGGACAGTGTACCGTTATTCATTTCTATTAACCTGGACAGTGTGCCGTTATTCATTTCTATTAACCTGGACAGTGTGCCGTTATTCATTTCTATTAACCTGGACAATGTACCATTATCATTTCTATTAACCTGGACAGTGTGCCGTTATTCATTTCTATTAACCTGGAGAGTGTGTTGTTATTAATTTCTATTAACCTGGACAGTGTACCGTTATTCATTTCTATTAACCTGGACAGTGTGCCGTTATTCATTTCTATTAACCTGGACAGTGTGCCGTTATTCATTTCTATTAACCTGGACAATGTACCGTTATCATTTCTATTAACCTGGACAGTGTGCCGTTATTCATTTCTATTAACCTGGACAGTGTGCCGTTATTCATTTCTATTAACCTGCACAGTGTGCCGTTATTCATTTCTATTAACCTGGACAGTGTGCCGTTATTCATTTCTATTAACCTGGACAGTGTGCCGTTATTCATTTCTATTAACCTGGACAGTGTGCCGTTATTCATTTCTATTAACCTGGACAGTGTGTGTTATTCATTTCTATTAACCTGGACAGTGTGCCGTTATTCATTTCTATTAACCTGGACAGTGTGCCGTTATTCATTTCTATTAACCTGGACAGTGTGCCGTTATTCATTTCTATTAACCTGGACAGTGTGCCGTTATTCATTTCTATTAACCTGGACAGTGTGCCGTTATTCATTTCTATTAACCTGGAGAGTGTGTTGTTATTAATTTCTATTAACCTGGACAGTGTGCCGTTATTCATTTCTATTAACCTGGACAGTGTGCCGTTATTCATTTCTATTAACCTGGACAGTGTGCCGTTATTCATTTCTATTAACCTGGACAGTGTGCCGTTATTCATTTCTATTAACCTGGACAATGTACCGTTATCATTTCTATTAACCTGGACAGTGTGCCGTTATTCATTTCTATTAACCTGGAGAGTGTGTTGTTATTAATTTCTATTAACCTGGACAGTGTGCCGTTATTCATTTCTATTAACCTGGACAGTGTGCCGTTATTCATTTCTATTAACCTGGACAGTGTACCGTTATTCATTTTTATTAACCTGGACAGTGTGCCGTTATTCATTTTTATTAACCTGGAGAGTGTGTTGTTATTAATTTCTATTAACCTGGACAGTGTACCGTTATTCATTTCTATTAACCTGGACAGTGTGCCGTTATTCATTTCTATTAACCTGGACAGTGTGCCGTTATTCATTTCTATTAACCTGGACAGTGTACCGTTATTCATTTCTATTAACCTGGACAGTGTGCCGTTATTCATTTCTATTAACCTGGACAGTGTGCCGTTATTCATTTCTATTAACCTGGACAGTGTGCCGTTATTCATTTCTATTAACCTGGACAATGTACCGTTATCATTTCTATTAACCTGGACAGTGTGCCGTTATTCATTTCTATTAACCTGGAGAGTGTGTTGTTATTAATTTCTATTAACCTGGACAGTGTGCCGTTATTCATTTCTATTAACCTGGACAGTGTGCCGTTATTCATTTCTATTAACCTGGACAGTGTGCCGTTATTCATTTCTATTAACCTGGACAGTGTGCCGTTATTCATTTCTATTAACCTGGAGAGTGTGTTGTTATTAATTTCTATTAACCTGGACAGTGTGCCGTTATTCATTTCTATTAACCTGGACAGTGTGCCGTTATTCATTTCTATTAACCTGGACAGTGTGCCGTTATTCATTTCTATTAACCTGGACAGTGTACCGTTATTCATTTCTATTAACCTGGACAGTGTGCCGTTATTCATTTCTATTAACCTGGACAGTGTGCCGTTATTCATTTCTATTAACCTGGACAGTGTGCCGTTATTCATTTCTATTAACCTGGACAGTGTGCCGTTATTCATTTCTATTAACCTGGAGAGTGTGCCGTTATTCATTTCTATTAACCTGGACAGTGTGTTGTTATTCATTTCTATTAACCTAGATAGTGGCAACTCAAAATACAGCCATTGAGATCATTCAAATGAGTGAACCTGGTTCAATTAAACATCTAATAATGCATGTGAGTCTATTCAATTCTGTCAGTATAAATAGTTGTAATGCCAGGGAGGGTCAAATTTTTGGTGATTTAAAAGAGCAGTGTTTGGATCTGCCACTGTTTATATCCATTGAATAGACCCTTGGCTTGCTAATGTGAATATGTGTTGACTGTATCATTAACTGATGTTTACTCGCTATGAATTCAGTATATCATTTAGTAGAAAATCATGTGTTAGACAGTTAATATGTATTGTTGTTAACAGAACCTTAAATAATGCAGGCTTAACGCTGCTTGCAAATCTGCTTTTATTTCTGAATGATGCCACATGCTGCTTACAAAGGTGTTATTACAACAGATTTTGGTATGCAGTATTTTGCTGAATGAACAATCTGCAGAGCACAGAACAGACAGACAGACAGACATCTGGTCATTTATGAGAAAAAAAAAATGTGGTTAACATTTTGTGGGACTAATTGAGGGCACGAGCCTGGAGACTGAACCAAGCCCTGTCCCAGTGACTAATGTCAGCTAATGTATATCTGTGAATTGTGAGTCTCATGCAGCTGCTAACTGATCATCACACATAGTTGGAAATAGTAGTGTATTGAATATGTAAAGTGTCACTGGTAATTTGAGACAGGATTTAACTAGAGCAATTTTCCACTGCAGGATAATTGCAGCGATCTGAAGAACAGATATAGAACATCACTGCTGATATTTCAACCATGATAAAGGACACTTAAATAAAACAAGTAACGATGAGGAAAGAATGAGTGAAATTAGCATGCTGCTGTATGTTATGATATTCAATACTGGGAAGAATATACTTCTCCTGATTAACCCCTTCCTTCTCACCCGTGATTTAGAAATCCATAATGAGAAGAATCTTACAATCTGCAAATTACAGTAAAAAGATGAAAAACAGTGTGTGTGTTTTATAGTACCTACTGTGGCTTCTAGGTGCTGTCTGTTCTGTCTTTGTAGTTTTGTATTAAAATGATAATACTGTTGGTCTAAATTCTTTGGTTAATTGATGTTGCTGCCAGTTATCCAGCAGGACTGCTTGGCTGCTGACTCAGAGATTTTCTATAAATATCGAGATGTTGATCACTTGGCTAGACTTCCTCCATGAAGTGCAACAGCCTCACTTATTAAATGCTGCTTAAGGTTTGGTTTAGTTGTAGCTGCTGTACAGTCCCCAATCCAAGCATTTTTTCCAAGCTTATTTGCTGCTAAGAGTGCTTTCAAAAACTATTGTAATAAAGATGCAGCACATACAGAACTCTAGTGATCTTTAAACTTTCAATCATAGAGTACTGTACTAAAAAGCTTCAGCATGACTATGATATACTGTGAAGTAGGATATAGTTATAAAAAGAGCTTGTTAAAATGTTTTTTCTTTTTAGTACTGCTATTAATTCGGACCTCTTCTGCCCAGCTTCTCATAGCAGCACAATGCATTATAGATATATCTAGCCTTTGCTAGTCGTAAAAGCGTTGAATGCATGTTTTTGTAATACTGACTGATTGTACGCCTTCTTCCTCCTGCCTCTCTTTAGAGTAACTCTCACAGACATGCCCTTATAGATTTTCTGTCTTACTTAATTAAGGACGCAACTGCAGCTTGCCACCTTGTGATGTTTCGTTACATGACAGGGGCTATATACGTTGTTGTTGTTGCTATAGCGATGTTGAGGTAAACGCTCATTTTATAAATTTGAGAGCTGACAAAGTGTCATGACCATGGACTTTATTTCACTCCGCTCTACACCTTTTCATTTGTAATACACTGGGGGAGTATCAAATTATTCAGCACAAGCTAAGCCAGGCTTACGAACACAAGAAACACGTGGGCAAGCTGTGTCATCTGGTCTGTCAGGCTGTGGATTCATTCTCTGGTTGAGGTTAAAAAAAATCTGGACGCAAGTTTAAAATGAGTGTGATAGAGCAAGCTGAAAAGTTTGCTGAGTTAGAAAGTTTCCGGGTCTTTCGCTGTACATACATTGCTCCCTTTTTTCCATGTTTAGAACTGGTAAAGGTAGTTTTTACTTTTTTATTTTCAATAAACTTCTGCATTTTCTAAAGTAATGACAACTTGACAGGACTTTGATCAAGATGGCAGACAGATAAACCATTGAAAATATTAACCTCGCTAGCCGCTACTGGTTCCTCTTTTCAGTGAGGCATAACAGGTTGAGACATGAACTAATTTTGCTTGTAGTTACGGTGACTAAAAATGATTTAATACTGTGAATAGGTCAGCGTCACGTCCCAGGTGCTACCAGCAGGGAGAGAAGCTCAGACACAGAATTGCTTAGGTTTAGTGCTGTGGCACAGGAACAAATGAATAGGCACAAGGGCCAAAACAAACAGTGTAACAAAACCTAAAAAACTGTTCTGGCTGGGCAGAGGCTTCACTGAACTTTACTGAGACAAATCAAATAGATTCAACCCACCACCAAAACACATTTATTTACAGGGCAGGCCTCAACCCTGCCACAAATACATATCATTGTCTGATAATACACAGTGTAAGCCGTCGTTTTAATTGGTGCCAGGGCTCCATCAGATATGTAAAAATATTGCATCTCAGAGGAAGTCGTTGTATTATATTATAGTTACTTTAACATCTGGGCATTATAAATGAACTATGTGAGGTACATCCATGTGTCTGAAGCAGCGAATTATGATACTACATGTATACTACTCAAAGAAAATCAGTGAAAAATAAAGCCCTGTAATACAGTGTTTGGAAATTTACACAACAGCATTCCAAAAACAGGTCATGCTGTGCTTTCTTAGTCCATGCCGAAGTAATTCGACAGAAATGACAAGGTTCGTCGGTTAATAAAGGGTACTGTATCTTACATTGGATATGATAGGTTCTACTCTGTATCCTGTCCCACATTATTCTATTTCTAGTATATTAGGAATATTTTGAGTATAGTACAAGTATACTTAATGTATCTTTCCTGGGTATGTCATCTATATTAGGAATATATTACACAATGTATAATTCTAGGATGCAATAAATTAATTATATATTACAAATATATTAAACAATATATAAATACAGTTATTGTCCAGGATATGTAATATATTTCAAATATGTTACATATCCTAGAGTCACTGCAAAGGTATTCACAAAAACATCAATTAAAAAACAGAACATTAGGGAATGAGCATGATGGTATATTGATTGCAATGCATTCTTATGACATGCTCCTTAGCAGGATAGCAGGAGCAAATGCATTATCCTTTGGAAAGGCATGCACTGTAGGGATAGCGACATTGTATTCAAAGTACTCACTACGTTCAGAGAACAAGACACTGTATACATTCCAGACAGGACTGCTTCTGATAGTCGGGTAGGACAGTCACAGCTTGCCAACTGCCAAATCCCAATCAATTTTGAGTTGATGATGAATTGGCCCTAATCATTTTGTAGAATCCACGCTAAAAGATACCTGACCATTATAGCCACAGGACACGACTGCACCAGTAATGGCTACAGAGTATTCAGTAAGTCTCTTTCTTGTATCTCAGTCTGTAAAACCAAAGAAACATACCCTAGGATTACAACTTAATGATGGTGCCACTATTAGTAACAAAACAAACCACACATGGGATAAAGATAACAGAGGATTTGGGGAATTAGCTTGAAATAACAGCACTTACCATGGCTGTTCTGATGTGGTACTTTTTAAAAGCTGATACAAGGGTAGCGGAACTATAATTCAAATTGAATTCAAGGGTGGGTATTCAAGACCAAGATGTTTCCTATTTAGATACAGAGGGTCAACGATCATTTTCTACTCATGCATGCAGTATTCAGAACCTCTATATACCAGGTCTGAACCTATCCAACAGGCCACGCAATTCTCATAGTTAATATAGACTGCCTAATAACAATACAAAAACTAAACTACCGGTATGGATACTTTTTTCTTCAAACTATACTTTCTTCAAACTGTACTATGGAATGATTTGGTTGACAAACTGCTCCTGACTAAAAGCCAGACCATGTATTCCTGGGGGATTTCAGAAAGGAATTCAGATGAGACTAATCCACTGCCAGTTTGAGCTCTTAATAAATTCTTCCCAGTCCATCCCTTCTTCCTTCTCATTACCTCTTTTAATTATTTGTTCACGCTTCATTCCCCTGATAGCAGCTGCTCCAGTTCATGCAGCTCTGGAACGGGTCCTCTTCTCATATATGCTGGCTAGATTCGCTCCTCCAAATGCTGGTTTGGTTCTTTACTTTCATACCGTAGATGACTTTGCAACCTCTACAAACTGGCATTTGAAATGTGGGAACACAATGGAGTCTATTCAATTGATATAGACAGCAGCAAACGTAATTGCCACGGCCCCTAGATTATTAATAATGTGCATGCAGTCTCTTTAATGTATTTCACTATGCAATGTGTGCAAAGTAAAGCTTTGAACCTTCTTGTCGCAATTTTCTTTAGTAACTTTTACCAGAATTGACTAGTATGTTTCTTTGTAGTACCAGTGCAAACTACTGACATTTCAAAAAATATGTTTGAGATGTGAATATTTCAATTTGCAACTGAATAACAGGTTCAGTCAGGAAACTCATGCAAAAGATTATTTATTAAAATGTAGACTTGTCTCACCTTTCGGGGTACCTCTGCCCATAAATTAGCTCACAGATAAATGGAGAAGCTGACTGTAGGAAAGCCATGGGCAAGGGGGCAGGATAACTGCCCTCCCCATTTAGTTGAATCCAAAAAGCAGATGGAGGCTGGGGAGAAGGAGGCAAACTCTGGTGCACAGTGGGGACGTAATGGATTGAGGTAAGATATAAATCCTTTCCTTGCTGATCATTGGACGTATTGTTTATAGAAGAACAAATAAGATACTAGCTGTTTGATTGAAGATTTGACCTGGTATTGGAAGCACCTAAAAATACTTGATGTTTACGTGATTTGATATATAGTTAAACCGATTCCCTGACAGAACCACCACTTTCTTAACCTGTTTTAAGGCTAAACATGCATTTCCTAACTTAGATACAAGAATAACTGGGGTTTTTAATTAACTGTTATGTCTGTCATTGACCATGCCCAGCTGGCCTGTGGGTTTGAATCTCACAGGGTTGTGTACTGCACTGACTTTGTGATGCATGTAGCCCGTGCCTCCGTTTTCATTCCTTCACTGCAGACTTAGCTACATTCATTGCAGTGTGTTTAAAGTGCCATGTTCTCTCAATCTCGTCTAGAAACAGACAATGTAGATACAGCCATCACAAGGCAGTATATATCAATCTTCCCCTAAAACCATGAGGCAGACAAGTCACCCTGTGAGACTGTTACACATTGCATTCTGTGATATTGAAGAAAATCCAACGTGGG
>CM060255.1:2698704-2872880 GCA_030684275.1 Acipenser oxyrinchus oxyrinchus | reverse complement strand
CCCACACAGGTGAGTGGAAGTGACTCGAATGGTTCCCTCCTGTTGTATACACAGGTATAATGGCTGCTGTCACCCCTGTTCACAACCTTGCATCTGGAAACCATGATAATAGAATGAAAACAGCAAGCAAAGGGCATGGTGTCTGTTTTCCCATGTAGACTTTCTCTCCATATATATATATATATATATATATATATATATATATATATATATATATATATATATATATATATAAACAAGCAATAATTAATCATGTGTTCAAAATGTTAATGGATTTTCTCCAATACTGCCATTCTGTAATATTTTTTCCTGATTTTCACTGGGTTTGATTTAAGGGTGTACATGCTCACTTTTTAAGTTTTGACTATTTTGTGCTTTTCAAGTGCTCTGAAGTCACACTGACATTTCTTTTTTATTCAAAGAAATCTCTTTGTTCCACCAGTACAGGGCAGTGTGCTTCAAGGTCTACACAGGTTCATTTTATATCTAGCTTGCTTTATAACTGCCTATAGCTGGCTTTGAAATGGCTCTCCGATTTGAATAGGGCACAGTCTCACACGACTTGTTCAGAATCCACTTGAAACCAAGATCAACAAGTGTTCCAAGCCAGCTCACACAATCCCTTTTGTGGAAGGTCACCCACGATAACAGTCATCATAAACATCAGCTACTAGCGGTCATGCAAGGGCCATTCCACTCTAGTTTAATGTATAACATTTAGCTGGCACTGTGAATACTGTGAATAATAATTTAAAATAGGGCTGGAACAAAAAGGAATGGAAAGGCCAACTTTACTCACCGCAGTTCACTTCTGTAAAGTGCTTTGTGATGGTGCTCCACTATGAAAGGCGCTATATAAAAATAAATTATTATTATTATATTATATTATTATTACTGTCAAGGTATATCAATGGCTAAAACCAGAAAATACAAAAACAAAAGTACTACCGACAACATGCCAGCCTTCTAAAGCAGGATTCTTCTCAGGGACACACAGAGCCGCACTCTAGGGAGTACACAGGGATAGGGGATTGTATCAGGCAGATGAATGCTGGTCTCCTGACCCCAGCTCTGTGTTCTTTCCCTGCTCGCTCTTTTTAATGCTTCTAGCTCCAGCTCTATGAATGTTCCCTAACAGAAACATTTAAATCCAAGGAAATTGTTTCAGACAATGGAGTTGTAAGAGCAGCTAAGCCCTCTGAGGGCAGACACGAAAGCATGATTCAGGACGCCCGACATTGTATTCTTCTTGACTGGGTCTGGATTAGAGAAACCATTATTAAAAATAAATGTGTTCTTTAAATATTATATACTGTATACATTAGAATATAATTATAAGAAGTAGTACTTGATTTTCGTGGCAGACAGTGGGATCCTTTGCATGCCCATCTTCTCCATCAGCATCACCTGTTCTGATAGACGTGCTTGTTTAGTTTATGATCTAGTCAGCAGTAAGAGGCGATGCATTTTTGTGGGCAATATAAAAGCCTACACTACCTGATGTTCCAGAAGCAGCATCTTGAGGACCAATTGGAATACTATCACTGTCAATAGAACCTTCCACTGTTGCCAGGCGTTTGGAATGATTCTGTTTGTCTGAGTACAGGTGAGGCAGTGTTGTGTGGTCTGTCCGGACTCTTGTTTGTGATAGCATTTCTAGTCTCTACCTTCAGTCTTTTCATTGTACAAGGTCTTTGCTCAGGGACAGTAGCATTCCATTTGTCGGTTATTGCCACCCTTGCCTTGGCTCATTGAAAAACTGATCTAAAATCCTTTTGGCCTTCCTGCACAGTTTCAATAAAAACCATTGATGTGTTCAAGAAAATACGTCTTTTGTTGTACTGTGTAATTTTGAACACGAGGAATTGTCATTGCAGGCTGTATTCCGTTAAAGTATTACAATATTTTAACCTTTATGGGAAGCCTTTTATATTGTCATACACTATTAGTGCCTAACTTTTACGCTGCATCCTTGACTTATAGTCATTTCTGCATCATTAACACATGCTTTAAGGGTTATTACAATACATAATATTGATTACATTAATCTTATTTTTTTCACAAAGTCACTAAAAAGGTTGTTACAGAATACAGCGCACAGCTTAGTTTGTTGTTGGTTGAATTTTTTTTTAATTAGTTTCATTTTAGTTACAGCAGTTATTACAAGGGAGGTCCCGCTGCAAGAACCTGCTCCCTGACACACTCTCAATGCACTATTATGGGATTTAAATCTTTCCTAAACTAATTCCTGCTCACACAAGGATGACCCCAGTTGCACATGCAGTGGTCGCGTATTTGTTCGCTCACTCACTGACGGATTTTAAAAGCACCGTCTCCCAGTCCATTCCTCCTGCGCCTCAGCCCCAAAGGTGTGTCAGCGGTTTCTTTTTATAGCAAGACGTTCTTCCATTCAGGGATCCGCAGCCGACCAATCGCTGGCTGCCATTCTGTGTAAACAAAGACAGCAGCATGTCTCAGGTGGAGCGTCTGGCTCTTTCCAGCAGATTCACACATGCCCCCAAGAATCCAGTTACATGCACACGCACACACACACACAAATCTAATAATAATTTAAAGAAAAATGTTTCACAGGTAGTAGTAGAGGTAAAATGTTGTTTAACAGCCAACAAGTTGAATAATAAAATGAAAACCCCTTTAACTAGTATTCTAAATTAGTTTAAATAAGCCTGTTTATTGTTCACCATTCTGCAGAGTCACTGTGTGTTAACACTCTTAGCTCCCAATGCAAATAATATGTTACTGGATTTCATCTGATTAAACTTTCCATTTCCAAGTTGCAAACACGTAGTTTGTGAGCAGAATGTCAGGTTCAAAATCAGTACTCCTGGGGTCTCATTCAGCCCGTGAATGAAATAATAAAGTCTCATTGTAAGGCTCCTCTGAGGAATATCAATGCATTATTAAGAAATGACACAGGTACAGTGTAACCTAGCATGGCTGGGTTCCTTTGTATATCTGGAGACTGCACCACAGCATCATTAACTTCGGAGGGTGAGTAGAGTTTGAAAGAAATCAATGACTTTAGATGAATGTCACTTTTGTTAGAAGAGAAGGACATTTCAGAAAAGGCAGCATCAAAGGACACAACACTTTTGTGATACCACTACTTGTATACACTAACCTCCTCAAGGATGACCCAACACATGTTGGAGGCGAGCGTATATTCTTGGAAGAGAGATTAAAAAGAAGAATAGGTGTTAACTGATAATGCAGGGGAGCTTCTTTAGAAGATTAAGACATGCTGGAGTGGCATGGAGACGGAACTCAACACCCCAGAAAGAGTTATCTCTCCAGGACAGTCTTGAACCAGCAAGCAGAGCAGGGGAATGTGGAGACGCTCTGCAGATGAAAAAGAGAAACTATCACAAGCATCACAAAAAAACAACAACCAATATAATCCATGGCTCATCGAATTAAACCCTCTCTCTGTTCGATACCCTGCACCCTTCAATGGTCCTGTGTTCGTTTTAATCAGGTGCCTCTCATTGTCAATTCTGCAGCTGCTGAACCAAATTGGACAGACTGCAGAATCTCCTGTGTAACCGCTGGAAAAAATTAAATAAAAAATATATATATATATATATACAGTACTGTGCAAAAGTTTTAGGCAGGTGTGAAAAAATGCTGTAAAGTAAGAATGCTTTCAAAAATAGACATGTTAATAGATTATATTTATCAATTAACTAAATGCAAAGTGAGTGAACAGAAGAAAAATCTAAATCAAATCCATATTTGGTGTGACAACCCTTTGCCTTCAAAACAGCATCAATTCTTCTTGGTACACTTGCACAAAGTCAGGGATTTTGTAGGCATATAGTCAGGTGTATGATTAAACAATTATACCAAACAGGTGCTAATGATAATCAATTCAATATGTAGGCTGATACACAATCATTAACTGAAACAGAAACAGCTGTGTAGGAGGAATAAAACTGGGTAAGGAACAGCCAAACTCAGCTAACAAGGTGAGGTTGCTGAAGACAGTTTACTGTCAAAAGTCATACACCATGGCAAGACTGAGCACAGCAACAAGACACAAGGTAGTTATACTGCATCAGCAAGGTCTCTCCCAGGCAGAAATTTCAAGGCAGACAGGGGTTTCCAGATGTGCTGTCCAAGCTCTTTGAAGAAGCACAAAGAA
This sequence comes from Acipenser oxyrinchus oxyrinchus, assembly GCA_030684275.1. Lineage (NCBI taxonomy): Eukaryota > Metazoa > Chordata > Actinopteri > Acipenseriformes > Acipenseridae > Acipenser > Acipenser oxyrinchus. The sequence continues at coordinate 2,868,718 of CM060255.1, read as the reverse complement.
ACGGGCAACGTTGAGGACCGTAGACGCAGTGGTCGGCCAAGGAAACTTACTGCAGCAGATGAAAGACACATCATGCTTACTTCCCTTCACAATCGGATGATGTCCAGCAGTGCCATCAGCTCAGAACTGGCAGAAAACAGTGGGACCCTGGTACACCCGTCTACTGTCTGGAGAAGTCTGGTCAGAAGTGGCCTTCATGGAAGACTTGCGGCCAAAAAGCCATACCTCCGACGTGGAAACAAGGCCAAGCGACTCAACTATGCACGAAAACACAGGAACTGGGGTGCAGAAAAATGGCAGCAGGTGCTCTGGACTGATGAGTCAAAATTTGAAATATTTGGCTGTAGCAGAAGGCAGTTTGTTCGCCGAAGGGCTGGAGAGCGTACACGAATGAGTGTCTGCAGGCAACAGTGAAGCATGGTGGAGGTTCCTTGCAAGTTTGGGGCTGCATTTCTGCAAATGGAGTTGGGGATTTGGTCAGAATTAATGGTCTCCTCAATGCTGAGAAGTACAGGCAGATACTTATCCATCATGCAATACCATCAGGGAGGCATCTGATTGGCCCCAAATTTATTCTGCAGCATGACAACGACCCCAAACATACAGCGAAAGTCATTAAGAACTATCTTCAGCGTAAAGAAGAACAAGGAGTCCTGGAAGTGATAGTATGGCCCCCACAGAGCCCTGATCTCAACATCATCGAGTCTGTCTGGGATTACATGAAGAGAGAGAAGCAACTGAGGCTGCCTAAATCCACAGAAGAACTGTGGTTAGTTCTCCAAGATGTTTGGGCCAACCTACCTGCCGAGTTCCTTCAAAAACTGTGTGCAAGTGTACCTAGAAGAATTGATGCTTGATGCTGTTTTGAAGGCAAAGGGTGGTCACACCAAATATGGATTTGATTTAGATTTTCCTTCTGTTCACTCACTTTGCATTTAGTTAATTGATAAATATAATCTATTAACATGTCTAGTTTTGAAAGCATTCTTACTTTACAGCATTTTTTCACACCTGCCTAAAACTTTTGCACAGTACTGTATATATATATATATATATATATATATATATATATATATATATATATATATATATATATATATATTCATTCTTTATTGAGTACCTTGGAAAGTGTTTGTACAGTTTGGTTTTATTTATGCATGCATGTACTTATTAATCATGTGGTGTTATACAAAATACAGTGCACAAAATAGGCTGTCTTGAACAGTAGGAAAGCTAGACGTTTAAAAGCTTTCATTAATCATTTTGTCACAGGAAAATTACTGCAGAACATTTGTTGATTCAGTAAATTAGAGTGTTATGTCAATTTATCAATTGCTGTTACAGTGTTGGAACCCAAACAAATGAATGCTTGCTGTTTTATTTTTTCACGAGACAGCTATTACAGTACTTTCCATTTTGGTTTTAATATGACCATTTACTTTATCCATAGATACATAATTATTATATTATATTATATTATATTATTATACAGTAGCGACTACCAGCACCAAGTATTTTTTTTATATGAGTGTTATTCACTTGAAAGAAGGTCGTGCCCAATAAAAAACATAACTCTAGCAAGAAATGTGTTTGATTTGTCAGTCTGCTTCACTAAGTTTACTGTCCTATCAACTCAATTGTTTTGCTATTACTAGTACTGTTTGCAAGTCCAACTCTGGTTGCTATTACAACTTACAAACACCCCAGTATTCATGTACCAGGATCCATTCATTTTCTTGTTTGAGTTAACCTTGCCTGTGAACATCAGTAATTTTCAGCCCACTGGGCTTTGATAAGTGGAGACCTGGACATTGGGTAGACCATGGCCACACGATGTCAGACTTGAAATATAAATGCATCATATAAATGAAATATAATGCATCATTTGTGTCCTAATGGGAATGGGTTCTATCAAGGTGACTAACCAATAACCCACAGTCTGAAAAGCATGGAGGATGTTTCACACACCTACTGTACCTTGGCCTGTTCATTTGCTGAGGCCTTGTCTGATGAAACTGGCACCAGTACCTGTCTACATACCGTATGTACACATAGGTCAACAATGTATGCCATTGTAAATAAACCACTGCTCCTAAAAGATGTGAAGTGACTTCAAAATAAATATACAGTCAGCAGCTTTTGTTAAGATTCAGTTTTAGTTTAATGTCCTCCTTAAAATAAAACTAAACTTTCATGTTACGTGCATGTCCAACTACCTGTCCTAAACCAGAGAAAAAAAGGGAAAGTCTGAAGAAAGGTTTGAGTCCTGGTTTTGGGAAACCTGTTTTCCAATGAACTGCTTTGCTACAGCCACAATTTAGCAGATAATAACTACATAAAATGGCCTGCAAGCACACCCTGAGCTAGAGTCTGCTAATATAAAGCTTCTTTGAGTAAAGTCCTGTGAAGTATTTGTTTTTAAATTTGAAATCTTGTAAGATAACAGCTAGCACTTCAAGCATTCCTCTCCCTGTAAAGATGTAAGAATGTAATGCTCTTATACAGTAAGTCTCAATAATAAATCTCTAGTTTCCATGTCCGGCCGTGTCTGACTACCCCCGATTTCCTGCACAGTTCAGTGTTCAATGACTTGTGTTCCCCAGAGCAGAGCTCAGAGCAAATGGGCTCATTAAAAATGACTTGAGCTACAGTCTGGGCAATTTGGCACTGTCACCGATTAGTTCTGCACAGGCCTTAATATCCTCAACAAATGATGGACATTGCCTCTGAAATTGAAATCCTGATGCCAAAATAGCCAGTGTTATTATAACATAAAGAATAGTTATTAAACTGTCTTGGGGGCAGGCTTAATCTTCATAAGGCTGATAGACTGTTACATTTGCCGTGCCAAGCAGACCAACAATGAGAGTTGTATTGCTGCACTGCCCTCCCTTTCCTAATAAAATCAGAGTGAAAGTGTTTTTTTAAATTTTTTATTTCATGTATACTTATTAAGGGGCAGGTCAAACTAGACAGAAGAGGATAACACATCAGAAGAGTCAATCAAATTTAAGTAAATCACTTGTTTCAATAGATATAAAGCTGCTGAAGCAAAAAGAGTTAAGAAAATAAAATACACTTTCTTACCATTCAGTCCATCACAGCCCATGTCCTCAGATGCTGTGCTTGAGTACCCTCTTCAATGTGTTTGTTTCTTTTGAAGAAATGATGTATTGTTCAATGCTGTTCAATGAGTGTGTGTAACGGAAAGATGCTATCCCTTAGAATGGACTGCTATTTACTGCAGTGTAGCAATGCACAGAGAGTGCAGATTCAGTGACCTCAAGAACAGTAATTGGAACAGATACCCAGCAGTAAAATCTAAAATTTAAAAATACATGTACATTTAACTTATTTACAACACAAATCACAGACCCAAGAATCGTGCTGCTGGGGCATTTTAGCTTAACAGCTGAAAAGATTGCTATACAACTGCAGGTATATGCACTGTAGCTATAACTGTGTTAACACCTGTACTGGACACTACATTAAATATGCAGGACGAAAGGTCAATAAGTGTCACTCCACTCAGAGAGCAGGCTACCTCTGGTGTGTTCTCGGTAGTAAACCCACCAGCTTTTGGTGGAGCCATTGGAAGGTGTGATTTCATATCAAACATGGAACTACTTACAGACATCAAGAGGTGATTGGTGGAAACAAAATGTTTACTATTGAAACACTTATTAAAGATTACCACAGTACATTTTCACTGTAGCAGTTTTCTCATGTGTTTACCATGGTTATACTAAAATGACCATCATTTACGATGGTTTGCCATGTTTTTAAAAATACTTTACCATACCTCTCATTGCTTTACAGTGCTTACCTATGTTTTATCATGCTTTCAGTATGCTTGATTACACTTTGCTATGCTTTTACTATGGTAAACTTGTATGAAGGATATCACGGTAAACTGCTAAGTGTAGCAATACGTCAGCCTGGAGAGGAAACAAGCCCACACCTGAGTCAAATTGAAAACAAATCTATCTATTTCAATTTAACATAATGTTATTTCGTCTTTGTGCTGTCCTTACTCTAACCATGCTACATTTAAATAACATTTTTGATTGCTGGTTTCAAGGTCTCTTGTTTAGTCCACCCCCTCATCTCTTTATGCATTGAGCAGCATGATTGATTGATTTATTTTCACATTTCCGATTGCTATGCAGCTCCTGTCTTCCATGGCCTTCTAGAAAATTAGATATAAACCTCAAGGGCCTTTACTAGTTCAAGATTTCAAAATAAATGTATCAGTAAACTATGTCACCTTATTTTTTAATTACTGCTTTGGTTCGATGACCCTCAGAGCAGTACTGAGGATACCTGGGAATACCCAGGTTTGACCCGCCAGCTCGCACTGACTACCTGCTTGCGTTTGCTTATTGACTTTCCAGTTCCTTTATTAGTGAAAATGTTCAGGCTGAACAGCACAGGTTAGTATAGCACAGTTTCAACATGTTATGCTGTTTATGCAATTACGTGACAACAGAGAGGACTGTGATCAAAGTGCCTCGGAGCAGAAAAGCTATTTTTAAACTGCTCAGGTCAAGATGCTTTAAAGCTGGCTTTTTTAAAAGTGTTTTCATTCAGCCACCTGCCTGAACCTGTTTCTACATGCACAGACTACCGATGGACAAGGAGAACATGGGAAGGGTTTTGAATTTGTAAAATAAATAGACTTTGAAAGCCATGCTTTCTTTCTGTCCATACACATAAGGAACTAATCATCATATTCTCAAAGGTTTATTCCAATCTGTAGTATTATAAAAGGGCAACAAAAAAAAATCAATTCATCTGCCCTGCAAACATGTGGGGTTCCTTGGGGGTCCGAACTACAACTACACCCTATGATAAAATGGATTTCCACAGAGGGCTCCTCCAGGGGGATGGCGAGAGATTTATTTGCATTTACTTAAAGCCTCTTACAAGTCTTTGTCCTTAACTGCTTTATGGGAAAGAGATTTGGCTATAGTTGGTAGACCAATTGAAACCCTAACCACCAGTTAATTCATTTCAAGATTTGCCATAGCTCTTATTTAACCCCCTGTAGAAGCTTCCTTATGGGTATTATTCGAATGCACACTGTGGGCTTTGCTCTCTTGGTGTTCCTGGTACCTTATTACATGTTTTATGGGAATGCCCAGATGTTTTTGTGTTCTGTGGTCGGGTGGCTTCCACTTTATCTAATCTGAGCAGCAGGGACTACCTTTAGAACCACTACATTTGCTACTTATTGATGACTCTGATTGTCATTTATCTGAACGCCAATGTAAAATGTGGCTGGCTGGTCTAACGGCAAAATGACTGGCTCCCCCCTCACCAGTTACCTTTGCCACATGGCTGTTTAATTTTAAAGAGATTATTCTGTTGGAACTTTCTACCGCCTGAATAAACAAAGCCAAATCATCCACGCTGGTAACATGGGGGATGCAGCAGCTAAAATATCCTTGCTGTTGGACTCTGCAACAGTTTAAATGAGCTTTATGTGCTTTGGTTGTATACTGCATTTTTTTTTTTTTTTTTTTTTTTTGCTATATCTATGGGTCCAGGGAAGTTGACAGGTTGGCGGGGGGGGGATATATAATATACTGTATGTTATTCAGTTCTATATGTCAATTCTGAAGAACAAATAAAAATTTGATGTTAAAAATCAAATCAATTCCAGCACAGTATTGTAACATTCACCATCAATGCATTCCGAAGTGGACTTTCCAACCATGCATAAAGAAGTTTACTGTATGCAGTACACTATTTCCCCACTAGAGAGCAAGCTAGACCTATATAGTGGTACAGTTCTTCGAGTTTACAATTTGAAAATGGACCTTGCTCAAAATGTCACAAAGACAAACGGCCCAGTCAATAGATAAGTTTGTCCTTTGTTTCAATCTTGTTTTAAGTGCTAGCTGTGTCTTTTCCTTGTAATTCAGTAAGATGCTGTTTCACCTTAAATTGACATTACTGACAACATTACTTCACAACTCTGTTTCATTGTCATGTGGACGTCTTGATTTCCTATTTGCATTCTGTTCTCAAAAGTTACATGCATTTATTAATGCCACATTTCAGCTACCAGTCTGCTGCAAATCTAAACATATCAGGTTGGCTATCTGTGTCTGAAGTGATAAGCGGATTTACCATCCAGAACTTCAGACACTCAATCATGGAAGAAACAAAGGGGTTTGATTTGATCACCCTTTTCATTGCGAGAAAAGCCACAACTGGATATTTTGAAAGCATTTTACAGCACCAGCAAATCTACCTGAATCCAGACTTCTCATTGTTAACGACTTGATCATGTCAGTTAAAAAGCGTTTTTCAGAAGTAATAGCACTACAATCACAGCTACCTCGAGTTTCTTTGTAGAATGTAGCCACTGTGACCAGTGAGCTGTTGTCACAACCTGCAATGCTACAGAATAGTATAGAAGCAGTGTAGTTGTGAATTAGATTTGTATAATCCAATTTCCAGCAGTACAAAAGGGTAATAATAATATTTCTTCTTCTGTTATAAGTTATTTGGTCCTAAAGAAAAGCTTTTCCCTATCCCTTTGCAATCTGATTCCCTGTTGTCATGGAGTGTGATTGTAAGAGGGGATTAGAGTGTTCAGCTCAGCTTTGTGTCAGACCCCATTGTTACCAGTGAAATGTACATGCATTCCGGTTCTGGTGTCATGGGTATTGTTACTGACAGCAGGAAGAAGAATGTGATGTGTCACACGCCGACTCATTAGATATTTGCTCTTCAGCCTCAGAGCACTCACTTTGCCGTGGAACACTTTGAATCATGACAAAGCTCTCACTTTTAATCCCATTAGACTGGAGAGACGGGAGTACAAGCCACTCCAAACTTATCGTTTCCCACAGACCTAGCTGAGACACTAAGCCAGGGTCACGCAAATACCAATCTATTACCTTGAAGACACCTTTGTAGAACCATTAGCAGACTACATCCTTACCAGCAATGGCAACACAAGGGATCAAACATTGCACAAAAACAGCATTGTGACTGATGTGTTACTATTGTACCATATCATTGTACCTATCGTGGGTCACCACTATGCATGTATAGGGTTGCTGCCTATTCTTGTAATCCCACAGGACACCCTTGCTAGCAAGATGTCACATCTCAGTGAGGTTCCTCCTGGTAAATATTATACTGAATAACTAAAGTAAATACATGACAGTACATGCATAAGCCTGCAAGACATACAGTAGAATCTCAACGTTTTGCTCAGAAGGTGCTCAGAGGTCTGAAATCTCTTGAAGAACAAGAAGAAGAAATCAATAAGCCAGCAGGGCTGTGTTAAGCGTAAATCTCCCACCGTCTGGTTTTAAACAGTATCCAGGAGCCCTGTGTCTGATTCAAGTGGTGTGTTTGGTTGAGTGGTCAGTTCATGAGTGTGTAGGTTCTACTGCACTGTCCCACTAATGCTTACTGACAATTCAGATGAAGAAAGAGGAAGTGATGCTCGGTTACTATACCATTCTCTCCAAAAAAAAGTTTGTAGATTAACAACACATCCCTCAAAACACGTAAGCAGCATGTCACAGGCTGATTTAGTTTGGCTCGTATTGAGCCCACCAAGCCAGGAATGAAGTGGGACAGACTCTGGAGAGGAGTATACCTGCACAGCATGCAGGTCTCCCCCTGACCTCAGTGTGTTTCTTTACCCTGTTTTAAATGTATTTCAGGTACAAATCCTCAGGGCGTCTTAGTATGCTGCATGTGATTCATTGGGATCAGCTGCATCTCAAGGGTAGAGGCTGTTGACAGAATATTACAAGTCCTTTCCCGTGAATATCAAAGGCCCTGCCAGTTTATGCGCTCAGAAGACCATGTTGATTTATCTTTACAGGCCCCTCATGTTATTATTTTTCAATAACACTTTATTGAATCGTGTATGTCTTACTTATTTAATTTTTTTAAACAGTATATGCATGCTAATGACACTGGTCCCCGACTCTTCAACATTAAAAGTTGAAGTAGCAGTAAAATAAATAATCAGAGCTTTATTTTTGTTTTTACTGAGTATTATACTCAGACATTGTAGCAGCCGACAGTGTAACCAACACAAATGTCTGGATGAACAGGCCAAGGCATCCTGAAGCACAGACAGAGATGAGGGTGCAAACTCGTAATCACTGCCCACAGTCTCAATCACTGCACAAAAGATCCAGGTTTGTTTGCACAAGCACTGACTCTCACTGCGTCAAATACCCTGGACCTCTGCTATACTACCTCATGCTTGACAAAGGCTTTGATTTGTCTTGGACTCACTTTCTCAAGGAAGCAATGCGGAGGGAGGCTGATAATCTGTTATCAGAGCCTTCTTCTGCCTTACCAGCCCAGAGCAGAAGAAGGCTTTGAAGCTCCAATAATCATATGTTAAAGCTTTACACTTTCAGTGAGCCAGGGACAAGAGGGGGAGTGATCAAATCAGAGACTTTGGTAAGTCTATAAAGTTTGCAAAGTCTTTTATGCTATGCTTTGGTGGGGTGAATTGCATATTTTGTCACAAGGATGCTTGCTATAAATGTCTGCAAAAAACTCTACAACTGCTGTACACTTACACAGTTTTTCTAATATATAGTATTGTAATGCATCACTTGTGGTTTCTTTATATTGTTTTTGTTTGAATCAATTTAACTTTATCTCATAATCTGAATTATAGCCATGCCCAGGAAGGTAATCTCCAGACTGTTGAAATAATATATATATATATTTTTTGTCATTATAAGAAACATTGAATTTACAAGTAACAGTCTATTCAAGCAGCTACATGATTGATTAAGTATGTGAAACCACAGAGTGTCAATACTTATAAGCCCTACGTACATACATTGTTTTGTCTATGGAAATGCTCTACTATGAATAATTTAGCTACTGCTACCATCAACCAAACCCCCCATCATTCGCTGCTATTTGTCATATTATTGTACTGTCCAGAAGCAAACACAGCATCTGTTTTTGACACTGCTGTTGTCAATCGTACAGTGAGTGACAACAGCAGTGTCTCTTTTCAAGTTGAAAGCACAGCCTGGCTGCACGAGAAGGTTACTCTCAGAGTCCTTGGGCACCCAAGTCACGCAATGTGCAGATGTGTATGAATTCATGAATTGCTCACTCAGTCGCTGCGCTTCCTGTAGTGAAATGAATGGGAGGGCACTGAGCTGCAGCTCCCTTCATTAGATCAGTCCTTGTTCTTGTTTCCAGAGGGTGGCTATCAATAAAACCTAATGTAAGCATGCACATTGCAGTCGATTGAAAAATGAAACACAATGGTAGGGATCTCAGTGAAGGTCAAATACTAGACCCTCATCTGTTTTTCCCATTTGTTTTATGATGGAAGGAACAGAGAATCTCAAATGAAAGTCTGAGACACTGTATATACTGTAGCATTTAGAAAAAGAATCCCTTAAACTTAAATAAATGGCTTGTTTGTTCATTCTTTTTTTGTTCATTACATATGTTAAGGGCAAACCCCGAAATGCATGCAATTGCCCAAGTGATTTGCGAAATGCCCGCTGACTTTGGGCGAAGCTTGAAATAAAAATTAAAATAACTTATTTCGGGCTTTGAATGGACAAACCACGGTCTGCCCTCGGCTTCTCAGGCAGTCCAAATCACTCCCTCTGTTCTTTCATTTCTGTTCTGAGTGACAGGCAGACCTTATGGAGTTGTATTGAACTGTCCAATCAGAGAGATGGATGCAGTTACTGGGTGGAACATGAATGATTAGCTGATTCACGTTTGACAGTGTTTATGACAAGCGATCTAAAGAGGAGACGTAGTCAGCGGAGTGACTGAGAGTGTAAGTTAAGTACATAATGCATATATAGATTTTAATCATTTGTTTAAAAGAAATTAGTCTTATAATCTCATTAAATACATTTTTAATTTATTTTCTGAAACCGGACTTGAGTGAGTGAGTGAGTGAATGACGGTACTCAGGTTGGCAGGTCAAACAAGCTCTTTAATCTTATTGATCATTTTAGCTCTGTCTCTGTCCCCTGAAAACATAAAATGAAAGATGTCCCCTGAAAACATGAGAGATCTTTGAGATTAATTTCAGACTTTGACCGGGCAATTGTGGGCACTCCTAGATCTGCCCGGGCAAAACCCAGAATGAAAGATATTTGCGATTCATTTCAGATTTTGACCGGGCAATTCATGAATCGTCCGGGCAGACCACGAATTGCCCAGTTTCTGGGTTTGCCCATTACACATATACTGGATTGTCGGAACTGGTTCCTGAAATTCTCTCAATTTCAAAACAGAAGTAGCATAAGCCCTGCCAGTGTGGGATTCTCTACATCGCCCTGCAAACACTACTTTAGCCTTATTATTTGTATTTAATTTGCTGGGTGAACTATAATATTTCTCACTGTAAAGTCCTGGGTGGACTAGTTAACCCACTGCATGACCTTGACAAATAACTTCAGTATAATTTTAAAGCTTGTTTGAAGGGCTTTTCTCCAAAAATATTGAATTTATGTAAGCCACTGACACAAGGGGTTGCTTCTCCCCCGTTAAAGTCTGCTGGCCCCTCCTAATGTACCTCTCTAATATATATGCTCTGCAAAGATAATGTGACATGCAGGTAGGGACACAGCAGAAGCACTTCGTGCCCATTAGCTTTAGAAGCAGCATGAGCATTGTGTCTGGACATTCTCCAGTAGAGCTGGCAGGCTGTGGGCCTCTTTCCCAGCCAAGGCCTTGGACCCAGCTGGCCTTCATCAGACTGTCCTCTGAACAGAATATTAATACCGATCCAGGATTTTCAGTGTCTTGTTAGATCAATCAGTCTTTATTCTGGGCTAAGCAAAGAGTACGAGCAGATCCATTCTGGTTAAGATTTTAATACAGCCCCTGTGTGATCAATCTTCATCTATTTTCCAGGTGCATTTTTAAGCTACTGCATGTTCCCATACCATTGTGATTAAGAGATTGTGCAGCATTTTAAATTGAAGAAGACCCTCAAGATTTGAAATATTGTGTCTGGTTAGATGCTTTGAGTGTGTTTTTTTTACAATTCATTTCATTAACATTCTCTCTTTCAGTTACTTCCTTATTTTTAAAAATTGAACAGCACGCCTTCTAAGCCTGAAATGTGAAAATAGTACTAACAAGTACAAACGAATATTCTGAATGATTATGGCAATATTCGTATTGGGGGACCTTGGAGATTTGGGCCTTTTTGCAAGGTTACTCCCTCAGTCTGTGTGCACAGGTTGGTAAAAATTATTTTGTTTTGATATTTCAAAGAAAGAAACAAAGCAAATAGTGTAACATAATGGAGGCTGGGTGCAAACCAGCGATCCCATGCACCACAAGCAAGCGTCTTAACCACAATGCAGAAGAGGCAGGAGTTTCTGCATTACACTCTTTTTCTTAGCATCTGGATCAGTGATGTAGTGGTAAATAAAAAAGTGGGTAAACGCCCCTGTTTGGAGTTCAACAGATAGATTGAACAGATAAACATGAACAGATACATTGTTATTAACCCTCAGCCAACCAAAGCCCCCACATACAGTTATTTCCCCTCTGTGAACAGTCACAGACCCGACAGTGCGCTTCACGTGAACAGTTCTGTGAGGGTCCTTTCACGGGCTAGGTTGAAGGCTACTAGCACTGCCCTGCAGGTCCAGTGTGCCTAACAGAACATTAGCAGAACATAAACAACCAATCACAGAACACACACACATTCACAGGAACACGCAGTCCAGTGGCCACGCCCCCCTGCTCGCGCCACAGTTATGACTGAGAGCGCTCAGGTGTCAGTTTCACAGCAACACAACACAGCCGCTCACTGTTAAAATATCTTGTCTTTAACCCAGAATTTGTAGATCACAGGAGAGTAGAAATGAGTAAACTCTGTATACCTTACAGGAGAAGTGGGTAAACGCCATATTGACAAAATTAAAAGTGGGTAATGCGTATACCCTCAACTACACCACTGATCTGGATGATCACTTTAAGGTTTTAATTCAGATTCAGTATGCAGATTTAGATGTGACTCATAGCTAAAGCTCAGACACAGAACAAAACAAACAAACAAAAAAGAATAAAAGTTTCTCATAGAAGTCAAGGTTATTTTTTGAAAAATGACTGCTGATGCAGCCTGTTAAGAGCAAGCAAAGCTTATTTCCATTCTGCCTGTTTCATTGAGTTAGAAAAGCATAGCTTAACAGGATTCATTTTGCCTGTGCCTCTGAGACTACGAAAGATAAACAAGTGTTTTACCACGGTCAATACGGCAATTTAAAACCAAAGAGACAGGGAAAAAGGAGCACGCAGACTGCACATCTTCCACCTTCCAGCTGCCTGTCTGATGGGGCTTGTGCAGGCGCTGTGTTATGGAAGCAAAGCAGAGAGATCCTGGATATAAGAAGTGCTTTAAGGATCACAAGTTCATCCTTAATAAAACAAGCCCTGGCAGTAATTAGGTTTGGAAACCCTAACAAATACCTCAGATAGACATGAACAGCTTATTTGTTTGCAACATGGGGGTATATCTAAGTACTTCAGAATTTCATGAACTTTTTAATGAAAGGGGAAAATTTCACATTATTGTTTCAATTGAAAAATAATTTTGGGGTGCAATTTTGGACCTAGAATAACATAAGCTAGCAGTTTGGTTCTAGTTTTGTAGAGGGGGTTTGGGTTTTCCCCAGTCTCATCTAGTAAAAGCACTGGATCTTGATGGGTCACACACAGAAAGCGTTGCATTGGCTCCATCCTCCAGCAGTGTTAGCGGGGAAACTGAACTAGGTATAGGAAAGGTTCAGTAGCAGTGTGGGCAGAGGTTGCAAGTTGTGGGCTAAGTGGGTTGAAACATTCAAATTGGGTAGAAACAGATAACATTTTTGATGTACAACAATATTCTGCAATGTTTTTCCCTCTGCATTTGGCTTTTTTAAGAGCTATCCTATGTGATTCAATTAGATCATGCCTAGATTAGATCAATTAGATCATTCTGTCCTTCTCCCAAGCATTAATCAAAACAGAACAATGCACTTTGACATCACTGACCAAATACTCTGCTCTAAACAGATTATTATTGTGTAGTATTGCTACAGGAAAGTGTATAGTGCATTAAATGGAAAGACAAGCAAATGATCTTGTTTCAGATCACCTGGACTGCATTGTGCGTATGTCCTCCCAGGAAATGTTTTAATGGTGCTAACACAAATCTCTGAACATGCTGCTGTTTAGGAGACATGTAGTTCACAAACACTGGACTACATGCCAAACCTAACAACTAGACTAAGAGTACTGTAAACATTCTGGGAGGCAGGGTGATGTACAGTAGATCTGCTTGCAGCCTGCAGGCATTTATTCTCAACCATTCGATCAACCAGGCAAACAATCCTGACAGCAAGTCTTGCTGTACAAAGAACATGCTAATCAACGTGCCACTTCTTCAATCTGTCAAATTTATAATTGATTGCATTTGCTTGGGAAAAAAAACAGGGGATCTGAAGAGCCCTTACTGTATGTGAATACAGATCCGAACGGAGGCAGTGAAACATACCGTACCTAAAGCCAGCACAATGTAGATCTTGTTAGATCTTTGAAGTGAAGAAGACTTACAGGGCTGGCCAGCACTTGAATGGGAGACCTCCAATGAATACATGGTGGGCAGCCTTCAGAACAAACATCTCGTATCGTGTGCTTGCTATGTAACTACTCTGTAAATACACAGGGATTAGAGACATTACTGTAAAGTGTTACTGAGATAGCCTTCTAGCAAGGATTTCTTAATGGGTGGACAGTCTTGAAGACGACAATGCCCCTTCAAACATAGCTACTGCAATCTCTCTGGAAGCGGTCACTTCACTTGTGTTCTGGATGATTCTGTATCACACTTTCTTCTTCATGCCCAAGTCCAATGGCAAGAGAGGGCCAAGACTGGAATCAGAGCTCTTTGGAAGTGTCTTTCGAAGAGAAAGCAACAAGGAAGCAAAGGAACAAAAGGATTATTGTCACAACCTGCTGACAGACTTCAATAAGAGGAAGCCCTCTAAAGCTATCTGTTGTGTAGAATCTCACTTAGTTTCACAAAGACCAAGGATATCTAGTAATGTTTTTCAATTAAACTAAAAAAAAAACTAAACATGTATTTGGGCAAATAGATGTTGCTGGGGTCAATTGTTTAGCGGGTAATAATTGTTGTTTTAAAATAGTAATGCTTAATTTGTCTCACATCATGGTAAAAGTTTCACACAAGAAGACATAATTGATTAACACACTGCTTAACTAATTATAAGCTATATGCTGATTCTTACTTGGCTCTTTTTGTACATGGTGAATGATTTTGTCAGATGAAGTATTTTGCAGGTTTGCCTTTTTTTGGAGACTCAATAGTATAGCAGTCCTTCTCAAATAAGCATGTGATGGAATATGAAAACCACATCCATTCTGCAGGTTACTGTCTTTAACCTGTATCTTAATATATATCTCTCTTTACTGGGTCTTCTTTCAAATATGATATTCCTTCTGGTGTCTGAGGATGTCAGGGACCTTTTCCTTATCATCTGCTTTGTTCATGACAGCTCTAGTATTATGCTTGTCTGCAGCACTGACATTGATAACATGTTATTTTTTTCTTTTCTTTTCGAGATCATTAAGCACAACCAAAGTGCTGGCTCAGCACACAAGTGCAGTGCTGTGGGCTGACCCCTCTGCATTCAGAAAGTGCAAGTTTGTGTCTCACTGCTTTAGTCATAGGCTGACATTTGAACTCACCAAAATGACAAGTATATTTCCATCACAACACAAGGATTTGGAACATTCTGCTTCAGTTTGTCCTTGTACACGAGCATCATTAAAACAGAGAGTATTGACAGCCTCATGCTTAACTCTTTGTCAGTGACAATGGGGTGCAAACACACTCCATTATGTTTAAATTGAACACATCTCTAAACCCTTTGATACCTCCAGTATCACGCACCAAGCATGTCTTTGTCTGGAGAAACGGGAGACATCCTTCTTCGAAGTGCACATGGTACATTTTTCCCATTTTTCCCATTCCAACTTCCAAGAGTTCAAAAAAATAAATATGTTTCACATACCAATTACACAGCTCCTGTTTTACTGGCAGACTAGATTGCTGAAAATTGCAGCAGAGCTGGGAGAGATGGTGAAAAGGGGTATATCAATTCTAAAATGATTTATTAAGCCCTGTATATTCATTTTGTAGCCCTTTGTAGTCAATGTCCAATTGCAGAATGAAACTGTGCATCTATGTGTGTTCAATCATTGGAAAAGTAGGGAAACTGCACAATTACTGAGCACATTTATCAAGGTAAACTTCAATTAGGGATGTCATGTTGTATACTGAAAACTGAGAGTAAATGCAAGTGACTTCATGCTGTAACAGTCAATAAAAGCCCCTGTCAAGGATGATTTGAGTCATAGGGAAGAGAGAAGCAAAGAGAAGTAGAGAGAAGTGTGCTATTTACATATTTGACTGAGAATGTGGATGAACAGAATATTAGCTACTGCTTAGTAGCTAAATTTATATATATATATATATATATATATATATATATATATATATATATATATATATATATATATATACACATATATATATATACAGTATATATTACAGGGAAATGGTTTGCATTCTTGATGATGAAATGTACGTGTCATTACCGAACCAATCACATCCCTAGATACCTCCACTATATCCCTATAAAAATGCCCCCTCCGCCATGTAAACTAGAAAAGCACTGTACACTGCGGGCCTAAAATGTATTTACAAAGTGCAACAGCATCAATACACTGGCGACTCAATATTTAAGATGCAAGGCTTAGGAAGTGCAATCTTGAATCCTTTGTGCTACGCCAGTTAGATGACCTTGATCTAATGTACCTGCAAACGGTCTGTAAAGCAATGATTAATGGATTGGTAGAGCTGCGAAGAGGAACATTTATGCTGGGACTACAGTGGAATGGAAATAGCTCATCTTATTTCATTAAGACTAGGCTAGGCAGTGTTTATAGATTTAATCTTTGTTCCCTGCAGAAGATAATTGTGTTTCTCATTAACAGAATGCACAGGAAGTCAGGCACCAAGGCCGGTATTGACCAAGTCAGAAATAATACAGTGGTTATTGGTGTTATCTGCAAATTATTTGTACTAATGTTCTCAATGACTGACCAAACAGGCTGGATGGCTGCCAAACCTATTATCTTATTAAATCTGTGCAAGCAGGATCTTGTTGCCACTTGAAACAATCAAAGGGATTAATATGCCCTTTTTTTTGCTTCATCTAACAGAATGAGAAGATATTACTTGCAGTACACCTGTCACATATGTACTGTGTGTTTTTCCCACACAGTACATACATACACATACACAGCACACTGCTGATGCTTGCGCTTGTTGGTTGCCTAGTTTGGTACAGTAATTACTTTTCTGTGTCAGGGTGCTGGATACAACAGATGTTATGGTGTGTGTTGGTTCCTTTGGGGAAAGGACTGCAGGTGAGATATCTTGGAAGGGAAGTCCCCCTGAGATATTGTTTACTGAGGAAAGTGAATGCCTGAGGGGAAACCTGAGGGAACAAAACCCTTTGGCTCAGCCAAACAAAACTCTATTTTTTGATTTTTTTTTAATGAATTCATACTTAGTAAAATACCCATTTTGCTCTCTCTTTCCATATGCCCTACTTATTAGTACTGGAACATGTAAATATGTGATTACTGCTTAGGGTTAGGCTTTGGGCATAGATTACCTTGAGTGGAAACATCTACATTTTAGATACAATAGGCATAGCATGGAATAAAAGGAGTGCTCACCCAGTTTTGTTTTTAATCAATTGTCTTTTCTATACCAACAATATTTATCACCCCCATTTCTGCTTTTTAAAGATGATGATGATGTTAAACTGTGATGTCATAATGGATAAAGGGAAGTTGGGATAGAAGAGCATACAAACAAACAGACATTGCAAATGGATAGGCGACATGAGGACAGTAAAAAGTGAAAATGAAATCATGTTTTGGGTACTAAGATGGAGATGGCAGTGCTTAATGAGGTAGGAACAAGCAATAATGAACATGATGGAAGATAAATCTTCTTAATGTGAAGTTTAAAAGTGTCCTCATCTGTGCTTCTTCAAGAAAAGAGGTAGCAGCTGTATCTATCTGTGTATGAAAGTGTTATCATATTTTAGTTTTTGTTTTTTCAGACACAATTCTCAGTGGGTTACTATAAAAATCAAGGTCAATACCTTGACCATTTTTCACCTTCCATGTGCTTATCATTGTCCCTGCTTCCCATATACCTTTGTATATTTATAGTCTATTATTAATTCAGGCCTTCATAGAGGATTAAACAATTAAAACAATTCAGAACTATTACTGAATGTATATTGCTTTTTGTACAATAATATATCTTCTTTCACAAATGTTCATTGAACTACAATTTTATATTTTTTTCTGATTTTACATAATATAAATAAAACACTGGTAACCTCCATGCTGTTGACATATGTAATGTGAGCCCCACAAGATCTTTTTTTATGTTACCTCAATTGCTAACAACACTCTAATGCTTTTTTTTTTTTGCACTATTACATGCAGCAACAAAGGGAAGTGATTTTATAGGTTTCACCTGCAGACGATGTTGGCTGGCATACACAGGGGACTTAAATTACAAGCTGGGGTAAACATTACATTTAAAAACAATTCTTCATCCATGTTGTTTATGTATTTATTTGAGAGATTGTTTTTTCATGTAAGACTGGCTTTTCAAGTAACGATACAGCTTGAGTTTTACTAATTTCCCAGTGAACATATTACTGTATTCATGTCCCACAGACAATTTGAGATACAACTAACGGTAACAAATGTAATATGTTTTGTGACCTTGATATGTACACCTTCATCAGTGCTGATTTAATAGTCTTCTCTTTGTGTTAATTTCATGTGAGTGTAAAACTGTCCACATTCAGCTGCATTCTATTCATCAGAGCAGTGAAAGTGGAAAGTTGCTGCAGGAGCTGACGTTACAGGGCAAGGTATTGCCCTGGCTCACACTTGCTAAGGAGACAGCCTGCTTAATTCTAGTGTGGCTGACTGCTGTCCCATGCTTTATATAATAACATGGCTCAATGCTGCTTGAAGTTTTTTCTCAGTTCGACTTGGCTTGTCCACAGCTCAAAAATATTATGGTCTAATTTAATTATATAAACAGTTGTGGATCGTAAACTTGATCTATTGAGAACCTTTGTATTTTGTTATGATAATTGAATAAGGGGGTGAATAACCCAATGACATACGTTTATTTTAGATCGCTGGCTCTTCACATAATCAAAATATTCCTCAGACTAATGCAACAGCACTCTGAACCAAACAACTGGTTGTTTTGTTTGTTTTCTTTTGTACTAAACTGCCTTTTTTCAATATATTTCACATTTTGTATATTCTTTTTAGTGTTTCATAAGAATCAAAGCAGCTGGCAGTATAACAACATCATAAAAAAGTTATGTGGGTATAAAGATGTTGAATGAGTAGAAGTATAATTTGGCTCAAGATGAGTGTAAATGTGTGTGGGAAGACAATCCAATAGGAGGTTTGCTAAAGCATTTCATTTTCTTTCATTTCACAAAGAAAATAGTTACTTGAGTAAGGAGAGAGATTATTTTACCCTGGAAGCATCTGCAGTAAATTACTGTGTAAGGAACAAAGATATGTGTTTTTTTTGGTTTTTTTTAATACATTTATTATGCTTGACATTTTAAACGCACCTGTGATAACTTACTGAGGTGTTTATTTGATCAACCTACATCCACCAGGATTATTTTAGAACATTTTACAGGAAATTCACCTGGATTGCATCAGACAATTACTTTTAAGGTTGCCACACACCAGATGTGATGCGATTTTTCATTGGGTGACAAGATACTTCACCGAGACATGACCATACACACCAGAAGCGACACAGAGGCGATGCGACAGATTGGAAAACTGATCAATAAAACTATAAAAAATTGCTGTTGACAAAACTATGAGACTGGTACATATTCATCAACATGATGTAGTAATTATGAATGCCTTCTCTGATGGTATTTCAACATATGTGGCAATAAATCATATATGCCAGGCTTATCCAGTGCTTTCGAAATGGACTCCCATACATTACCTTTCATATCTGTATCTTTATAATTGTGATGATCTTTCTCATAAAAATCTGGGTATTGTTTCCTCCGTCATTTTGGATACTGCTTCACCCTGCTGGACCATGTGCATTGAAGCTAGTCAATTCCCTAGTTGTCACACGACAAATCGCAAAAAAATAGGATTCAATTCTATTTATTTTGCATCGCTCCAGTGTCACCCTGGTGTCGCCTGTCGTGTCGCCTGTGGTGTGAAAGATACTTATCAGAAGTATAGGTTCTATTCATGTTGTCGCATCATTGCACAGTTTTGCTTGTCACATCGCGTCTGGTGTGAAGCTGCCTTTAGAGGAGCTGGTAATCTTGTTTAAAAATCAAAACGATGATTAATGCAATCTAGGGTATTCCCTTCAGGATATAGGTTGTTCAAATAAACACATAGACCCCTATAATGTTGACCTCCCTCATTTGACAAATACTACTGGAATGCCATTATAATCTCAGTGTGAAGAAACCCAAACAGATCCATTAACAAATCTCATCATGAATAGTAGGAGATGGGCTGGCATACAATACATTACACAGCATGAAAGAGCACAAAACCAGACATCAGTCGTTTTTTAACCTGCAAAGTTATTAAGACGTCCAGTTTTGACATGCTACATTGTGTACTATAGCACACTAGTTTAATAGTCACTTTATTTTCTGTTGATGCAGTACGCAATAATTACTCGTTCTAAAAGGGGTTCAGCCTTTAACAGCAGACAGAGGGACGAGAGGAGCAACTGCAAAATGCTCCATTAGAAAAATGCTGTTATTAAATACTTAACATGAAATGTGTCAAATAGCTATGCAGGGATCTACCTTAGGGGCAGGTTTTATTCAGACGCCTGGTTTAATATTGAATTCCATTTTAAATGACTGAATTGGGGGAATCAGAGGTTGTAAAACCGGACTCTTACTGCAGTAAAACCTGTTTTTATTCCGCTAGTGTCCTCAGTGACTGTCCGGTCGCTTAGGTACATAACCCTCTTGCTGCTGTGGCTAATTGCACCCTCGGGTGAAGGATTTTTTTTCTATTCATTTTGAACTAATTTATTATTTAACTCCAGCGTCTCTAAGCTTCCGTGAGCAAATAGCCACCTGTTCTTGAACTGACACGTCGGCTGTATGAAGAGGTCATTCTTTTCCTTTCTTTCTTAGAGAGAGGTGCATTTGTCTTTTGTTGTTTCAATTCCCATCAAGAAGGGATGGGTAGCATTTTTCATGGTCTTCTGTTAACTTGTATGATGCTCATATATTTTTTAATACATTTTGGATTTTGGATGTCCCTTTCTTTCAACATAAGCATGGGGGACCCCCTGTTTCATTTTTTTTTACCTACTTTTACATTAACTTAATAGAATATCATCACCAAAAAACAAGGACATTTCCGTGAATATAACACAATGCAGAAAAAAAAACACCCTTAAACAATCTACTACACATGTATTAACAGCATTAATGGCTCTGATTCTTCACTGCATGGTTTTAAAGATCTTAAGGTATAGAACAGCATGAGCAGAGATCAGGAGACTTGGGTGGATATGCAAGCCCTTTCACATCACACTGAATACTGTGAAACTGAACGGATAAAAAATGAGTTAACAGAAGCGTTACAATTTAGTGCCGCAGTATTACAAAATGTCCTCATGTGGCCAATACAGAACTTCACAAAAGAACTTCACAGAGACTGTGATCATTCTAGGGGAAACTTTGTGCGCATAATTCCAAGTAATGATTTATAGCAGGGTATGGTGCTGATCCTACAGGGCAGGAAGGGCCACATGATTTCTGAGCACCCAAGGCTCTTCAGACCAATGAACCATGCAAACCAGCATGCTACATACCACCTGATAATACTGTACAAAGAAAGTGCCGGGAGATGCCTACATCACTGGCATAATCCAGAAAGCTGTTATTAGGCAAGCGGGCCACAGCAGGCAGCTATGTAATTTAAATGTAAACTTTAATTGAACCTGATTTGCAATTCTTTTGATATCTTCATAACCATTTTTTGAGACACTTTTCAACATGTATACAATAGTTCTTTTCTTTTCTTTCAAGTACCATATGCAATTAAATATTCTCTCTTCATGGAAAAAAAACATTTTAATAATCATTTTTTCTAGGACTATAATTATTACAGGGGCATTTGCTCTGTTTAAAAAAAAAAAAAGAAAGAAATAAGATCTACCATGTGTCTAAAAAGCACTGAATAAATATTAGTAGTGCAATAATGCAACGATAGTGCATTAGCTGAGGATCCAGGATCCAGGAAAAACAAGGAGCAGGTATGGGAGAATGGGAAGGGAAGGGAAGGCATGACTATTTGACCAGCAGAGGAGCAGCGGAGAGGGCGAGAGGGGGTATAGGGAGACACGAGGGACTGGAGGTAGGAGAGGGTGAGGAAAAAAGAGAGAGCCATGCCAGGAAACCTGGAAGGAACATTTAGAGAGAGAGAGAGGAAAAATGGCATGTGACATATAGACTATATCGGATATTGCCAAATTTGTTTGATTATATTTTCTCTTTCTGTCATCAGTACATTACATTTTGCATGTTATATGTTACTGACGCAAAAGATAAAAACTAATTAAATAAAAGCCTTACATCAGCTATCCATACATGTCCTATTATGTTACAATTGTCACTACATTTGAATACCAACGATGTGATAAGAAGCCTAATGTTACCTTCAAAGTTAAATCTGTGACAACGGTGACCATTTAATGATGTTTTTTAAGCTGTTTCATGTTTCCTGTGTTTGACATGGACAGCTCAAATCATTGTGAGTAATGCTGTTGTCAAATGTGCAAGCATATATTGATTGCAAGAGCTAACAAACTTCAAAAGGTATCGACGCTGAAAGTGAGGGGCTGTTCTACTCAGCTACCATGGAAACGATGCTTGTTAAAAAAAATAAAAATAAAATTGAAACAGCTGCAGGAAAGCAGTGAACTCTGAACACTATCTTTGATGTTTGAAATATTAGATCAGGGGTCTCCAACCCTGGTCCTGGAGGGCCCCTATCCAGCAAGTTTTATAGATGTCTTTACATTATCAGTGGCTAAACATCTGGAACACCTGTTAATCTTGACTAATTAAGCCAATAATTGGTTCAATTAAGTAACTGAGAGATTGGTTGAAACGAAAACCAGCAGCCACAGTAGCTCTCCAGGACCAGGGTTGGAGACCCCTGTACTAGATCATAGTGTATTGGGATGTTTGCTCATATGTTCAGACGCCCTCTGTCCTGCCTACAGAGGGATTAGATTGTCAAACCATGGAAGCCATGTTCTGTTTTTGCCTCTCAAGATGTTGGTATCTAAGCGTGTTGTGAAAAAGAACTTCTGAGTCAACTGCAGTTCCCTTGCCTTTCAGGCTGAAAGCTGGCTTGCCACTTTGACGGAATCAGTGACTCCTGATTCAGCCTCTTTCCTTCTATCTTTCTTCAGCAACCGGCGTGCGCTTACGTTGCAGGCTGCTGCTTTCCTATCTGTGAGTCGACTGTCTGTGCAGTATTGATTTAATGGAGTGAGTGTTGTTGTTTTTTCCAGCCTTCACTCGTGTGGGAGCAGGTCCTCCACCGGGGCTAGGCTTCACCATACCCCCACTGTCGTGCTTACAACCAGCTGTGCATGATAATACGGTACTCGGTGCACTAGGTGCTCACGGTACCTGGTGCGTCTTGTAACACAGACGCATAGCGCCAGCATTGTTGCTGGAGACACACCTGTGTCTCTGTCCATTACAAGCCTACCGTGGTTCCACGCCTGCACGTCCTGCAAGGCAAACATGACTCATAATGATGGACACTCTCTCTGCGGACGGTGCCTAGGTGTCCAACACGCCACCGAGGCCATCGGGGACGAGGACTTTTGTGACATCTGCACAGCTTTTCAGCCCAGAGTCCGTCGCAATAGGCTGGATAGGGCCATGGAGATAGACATTCCATCCCCCATGGCAGAGCTGTCAGCAGCCCTCAGGGCCCCAACTGCGTTAGTGCTGCGTCCAGCATCTTTTAATACAGGAGTCCCTTGCTATACCGACACAGCTATTCCGTACATTCTGATATGCCTGATATGTCCCCAACAACAACAAAAAAACATTGTTATACTGAACCCAACAACAGATACAAGTAGCTACTGAATCACCACAATGAAGAACATGATTAAAAGAGGGCATATAAACACACTCTACAGAGTTTAAACTAGCTGAGATCGATCGGCTGGAAAAGAAGCTTTCAGAAATACTGATGGACTCCACTGGTTAGAAGTGTAAGATGTGGACTACAGTATTCTGAATTTGAAGGATTTCATTGCTTTTTACAAAAGGAGTCGCTAGGCTATGTGTTACTTGTAGCCACACGTACGCTGCACAGTGTTATGTACATTTATAAATGATTGCTTTCTGTAAAGATTGTGCAGTATATGTAAGGTATTGTATAGTACCATATGGTGTTAATGCGGCACCATGATCAGTTTTGTGTACGAAGTAGGCTACAGTAAAAGAAAAGGTGCTAAACTCGTTTAGTTTCAATTTTTCAATCTTTTTTTTTTTTTTAGTATTGTACAGTATGTGTGATGCAGCATCATGATTTGTTTTGTGTTAAAGGTACCTTATAGGCCAAAGTTAAAAGAAAGTGCACTAGGATATTCACTTGATTTTACTACTGTGCTCTACAGCTACAGCCAAAAGTTTAGCATCACCTAGAATTTTTGGATTGAGACATATAAAATGACATGAACATAATTTTGATCTTTTATTTAACATCATCTAACAAAAGAGATTGCTAAATTACATTGCAAAAGTCTACCAGAACCATAATAGTACAGTAGTACAGGATTTTATGTTAGATTTCGAAATGTCAAATTTTAAAATGTTTGTCAGGTTTTTGTTAAGTACTGTATATGGAAACTACAGAGCAGTGTGTAATTCAATATGTTAACGTAACATTATTCAGCAGGTTTCATTTGACTTTATGAAGCAAAATTTGTTAATTCTATAGGGTGATGCTAAACTTATGGCCATAGCGGTATATACCTAATGTGCAGATTTATATTTTTACATAGGCTAATGTAATATGTATGACGTTAAAAAAACAGATACTTTATACAACGATGCTGCAGTGCAAACATTTCACATAACTTCGTGGAAATCAAAGCAAACACATTATTACAGAAGTATAAATATAGACCTTTTTTTTACTGAATCGTGTCTTGGAGGACGTTGATGTTTACAAGGATTTGAAAAGTAGAGTACTGCTGAGATGCATTGTAAGAATTGCTCAGACACCCACATGGGCACACAAGTAGATTTTTTGTGCAAATGCACTCAATTGTACTGTTTTAAAATGTTTTTTTTTTTTATTTGAATATAGGTTTTTGTTCTGCTTTGCTCAGTTAAGGAATGTTGTTTAAGTAAATGTGCACAAAGCGTGTTTAGCTCAACATTTTAAAATCAATTCAGTTTCTCACCTAAATAAAAATGTAAGAAAAAAGTACCATATTTTTTTTTTTGTCTAGCCCATACTCATTGCTTTAGGGCCACTGAACTGAGCTGTATTGAAGAATGAATGTAGAGCAGTGACCCAGCCAGTACTTTCTATAAGAAATAGTATAAATCCCAATGACAGCTAAGAGGGGAAAAAAGGGACATTAATATAATATACTTGCCATAAAAAACTAGAGTAAAGTCACAGTGTATTTCTTCTTGGCATAAAATCCTGGTATGGTCTGTGTTCTTGGTTAGTGCACACCCCTAATTAACCTACAGAACATTGTCAAGATAAAGACATCGAAAAACTCACACACACACACACGTATATATATCTTGATTTCTTTTGCTTTTTGACTTGTATTCATTTCTCCATTTTTTCCCAGTAATGATTAGCATAAGCTGACGCTTTGGTCCACTGCATTTACCAGACAAAATGGCCTTTAAAACATTATTTCCATTAGTCCTAAAAAAAACCAGTCAGCGAGACAGTGAACAAGAAGCTCTTTAATGTTTTATCTTCCAAGCTTCCTAAGACCCATTTATTTCAAATTACAAGACAAAGATTAAAAGGCTTGGGATCCTATGAGTCCTGACACTTGTATTCCCTGTCTGGTAACAATTTTACAAATTGGTAATGTGCTAGGAATTTAAAGGATGAAATGGTTGACAGGAGAAGACAGAAACGTATCAGAGGGAAATTCTTAGAGATTACATTTCTGTTTCCTGTAAGACAGTGAGCATGCTGGCGCTGTGGTATTTCAAGAGGTCACCAATAAAAGCAAGGCTTCTGAGGCAGATCGACCAGACACAGCACAAAGCAGGCATTTTGCAGTAGGTGTTTTAAACCAGATAAAAAATCCATCATAATATCCTGTAAAGCTTTTAGTCCAGCCCTGTCAATTCGTTTGTAATCCCTGTTTACTGCTCATCTTGGCAGAATTGAAGCAGTCTGGCCTATTGTCATTCTTGAACACATCTTACTGTAGATTATCAAACCATTTTACTTCAAATTTTCATTAGCACATTGTTTTCATGAAGTACAAATGCACCCAATAAAGTTACCAAACCAGAAAAAAAACAATATTCATTGAAAAGCTATCACTGACATACACAATGTTGATAAACCAAGAGAAAGCTGAATATGTAGGCACGGGCAGACACATTACCCCTGTAAACACTGATGTTTTGAAAAAATCTGAACTTTGAGCCATCTCCAAATGTACTATATAGATGAGAGGATGTTCTTCACTATGATATGTTACCTTTTCTGGGATGCCATGATGTTTAAACATAGCCATCATACTTTCTATAAGCAATAACACAACACAACAGAAAGAAGTAATGCAGTTGAGAGTTTCTTCATGTCTTCTTTGCCCATTTTAACAAATACTGTTAGTATGCAGTGTTTTCATTGTCACTTTTGTTTTGCAGTCTTCCTATTCCACTTCACTGAGTTGTGGGCATTTGATCGTGGGAGTTTATTTATTCAGGAAATTGCCTTTAAGCAAGATGACAAGGGATGAAATTATAAACGACCAAGATAATGTGATAAAATACATACCTTTTTTTTAAGTGCTTAATTGGTGCTCCAAGTATACCACCACTAACAAGGGGTTAGCTTATAATTAAATGGGAATAACAGAGTCCAGGTGGGAGATGCACAGATTTATGGAATATTAATCAAAAGGACAAGATTACACAGCGTGGACAGATGATATATTCGTTGCCGTGATATAATTAAAACTTGCTAACCCCACATCATTCTATTTACTAAGGTACAGGCATTAGGAAAATCATTGTGGCCATTAAATATCCAGGAGATAGAGTAGATCTGTTATTGCTTATGACTGCATGCTAATTACCAGTTGCACGCAACGCATCGCTGGGTTTATGATAGGAAATAAAGGACTTAATTTGCTACTGACAGACATTTCAAATGCACTCTCTTTTGACAAGGGGATATTAATGAGCCGTCACAGGAGCTCTCTTTCCTGGGACTGGGACCTTCTTCCTCTCCCTTAAATTATAGTCTTTGAGAGATACCATCAGTCAGGGTAAGTCAAAATGAATGATTCATCAACATCCGTGGGCTGCTAATTTCCCATCATCTGACGAGAGTAAATGAGGAAGAAAAACTATTTAATTGCAAACAACGGTTTTTGATGTGAAAATCACACTTATTCAAGTGAAGGTGCAGATGAGATTTCACACTTAGAGGAACTTCAACAGCATTCAGGGGTTTTCTTTTTTCTGTATGTCTGTAAAGTAAAACTGAACATCATTTAACTTTTCTTTTCTTTTAATAAATGTGTACTGTTATTATTATTAAAGCATTATAATTATACCATTACAATAACTGTCTCTTTAGCTAGCGTATATATAGATTAGACTTCACCTTTTATATTTTATTTTCTTTATTTGTCCCTTTTTCTTGGCTGTAGTCAGGACCACAGGTGTTCATATGCACCTTTTAACAAATCATTTGCAAATGTTTATAACAAACATGATTTGTTGCCAGTCAAGAAATAAATATAGTTTATACGTACCTGTAATTTGTCTTTTTATTGTTAATATCCTGACAACTTTTGACACATAACTTTAAAGTCTGTTTCAGTGCTCTTTTCAGAATGTCTGCTCTAGTGCACTGGAGTTTGAGATCTGTCCTCTAAATCACTGCTGGAAGAGCGATTAAAAAAAAAAAACATAACAAGTGCTCTGGCTTTTCTGTTCTGAACCTCATCATGGATCGTGATTGCTGTGTTATCTGTTTGACAGTGTGGGCAGTAATCCTGACACTATCATCAGTGCACTACAGAGGCTACTTTGAAAAGAGATTTAAACAGACTTTAAAGTTATAAGAGTAAACAGTTGTCAGGATGTTAACAATGGCTAGGTTTACATGCACATGAAAATCGACTCTACAGTCTTGACTCTGTGATGTTGTCACGCGAATATGTGACGTTGTCATGCAGAACAGCAAAAGAACGTCCTTTGGTCAGCATGACTTTAAGGGCAGGGTCAATTTCTTTCTCACGATAAAAATAGCTGTAAAAACCCATGTAAACAGGAGCAGGAATCGTGCTTGTGGCTCACAAGGCTTCAGCAGTCAAGATCCCGTTCTTCTGACTTAATATTGCATAATCTCCAGCTGAGAGGCCGTACAAAACATAGTCCCCCACCAGCACACACACACTGCGCATTTATGGACTAATTCAACACTAGAACCGCCGCGTTTATACTCATTCCTACAACCACCGGTACATTTTAAACACCATCAATATTGAACTGAAAGACAAGCTATCGGATACAACTCCAAAGCTTTATTCAAGCACATCATATCAAACATCTACACAGCCGAAACGCCATATTTAAATGAACGATTAAACATAAAAGGGTTTATTTTCTACAGGGGGCGTGTAACACTATATTTTGCAGAACCCTGCTACTGACTCTTTAAAACAGCCGTTAAACAAATGTAACCCCATTTAAATGATACAATCGACCTGGACCTGATAATCCTGAAGTAGGGATCTGAAGTTTGCACAATAGGTTTAGGTTTTTTTGTATTATCATTTATTAGCTCATGAATAGGTTACTTTATATTAACTAACTGTTAAAAAAATAGCAGGATTTGTTAAAATACAAGCAAGTAAACTACATGTTAACTGTTTAAACATAAAAAGTGCCCTTTTTGGAGGTCTATGAGCAACACTTTTAGCTTTCATCCAGAGCAAGCCAGTTAGAGTACAAAAAGAACCCTCCGAGCCAGAATATTTGAACTCATACTTTGTAATTTCTCATACAATAACAGGGAAATAACATGTTTAATAAGTGTCTGACTCATGGCAATACAATGATTTCTCCTGAGGCGAGATATGATTTACTCTCCAGGGACAGGTTTTGCATTATTATTACCAAACCCGCGGTGTCAATGAGTTAGAGCAGGTTGAGCCAATTGTTTGCAAGCTTTATTAAAAGTGCAATTTGCTTGTATTGTAAAGGCGATTTTGTTTTCTAATCTTACCAGAGACTGCATCCCTTCCTCTGCTCTTTATACCTTTTTGTGAAAAGAGGTAAACATACAGCACGACTTCCACGAGTGAGCAAGAGCTGCACTGCACTGGAGATCTACAAATAAGAACGGAACCTGCATCTACACTTTAACAATACATGTAGTTACACTGTATTTACCAGTTACTAATGCTTACTACACTTAGCACACTCAATACTGCGATGCAGTCAGTATTAAAGCTTAGACAAGACAACACCGCTACATTATACATGTTTTTACACTACATTCTTTGGCATTTGATCATATAATGTGTTGTAGATGCATGGTGTTGAGTAACTTAACAAAAGTACAGATTGGCTACTGTCCAATAATGTACCTGTATTTTGAGGTATATCTGAAAATTCAAAATGCAAACCAGAATTAGGAGTGTTACTGCCACTTTTGTAAAATACTGGATGCTTGTATGTTTATTTCTTCCCCCAGTGTGTTAATCCAATTCAAAAACACACAGAACACTAATAATCTGTCATCTTAAAAATAAATAAATAAATAAATAATAATAATAATAATAATAATAATAATGCAACTAACAAAATTAGCAGGGAGCAGGCGATCATTATTCATATGCAAAGCTCAGGGATTTAATTGCAGTACTGGCCTAGATTGACATTCATCACATGATGGATCACACTCTGGATACTGTGCTAATTGTGGTACTAATGAGGGATTAGACAGATCTTAAAGACCTTGCTATAGTATCTGTACTGTTTAGTTTATGTAGTTCTGCATGATTCTTTATTATTATAATTATTATTGCGGTCTCTGTTGGGATTAGTACACATCATGCTTAATATCCAGTTTGTTTGTAAGTGCTTGTAAAGGACTAATTCGCTGCTGCTAGAACCCATGGTGGGTCAGGACCAATTTCTCCACTCTCCCACACCACTGCAAGATAGTTGCTTTAAAATGGAACTTTATTTAAACATGATACTTACACACTAAAAACAACACATGAACTACAAAGGCAAGCACACAAACTCATTAATATTGTAGGTCATTCTTCACGATTTGAACCCCTGTGCAATTGGTTTGAGTTTGGAAACTTTACCAAATAAGATGCAAATGCCATGAAAAGTATACTAACAATCTTTGATCATGCTTAATGTAACCTTTAAAAAATCAGTTTACATAAGCAAGATGTGTTTCTTTTCCTATCTTTCACACTTTCATCTAGAAAATGCATTCAGCTCGCATGCATAATTAACACATTATTCTAAATAAAAGTGTACATACCAGACAGTGTTAGCCAGCTAAATATTGGAATCTCTTGAATTAATTAACAACATAAGGAAGGATTAATAGAGGATACTTGATGAGCGTTCATGAATTACTGTAGTTTGTTCACACATGGCCAAATAATGTTGGTGGGTTGTTTACAGTTATCTTGTGTTTATTTATGAGTGAAACCCCAGACGTCACTGCGCGGTCGGCAGATGTCACTGGCGTTCCCCCTGGAGCATCAAACGTCACTGCGCCGTTTCCTGGGCTCTCACAACTGCATACTGCTGCAACCTCCAGGTCACCGTCTTGTACGCCATTCGCCCCTCTCGCCTCATTTGGGTCCCTCGTTAACGGATCGCGGCTCCTGCCTGGAGGTGCCAGAACATGGATCGACCGGCCTGCAACAAGGGTGGTTGTGTTTTAGAGGGGGGGGAGGTGGTAGGATGGCCGGTGTGCTTTGCACAAGGGGAAGGATGTGTGGCACAGTAGGGGGAGAAAGAGAAAAGTTGTAGTCCAAGGAGGGAGCTGTAGGACTACAACTCTGTAGTGTCTGTCTCGCTGGTGTGTAGGTTGAAAAGTAACCCTCAGCCGTAAGGCTTTGTTACAGTATATGGAAAACTACAAAGCGGTATGTAATTCAATATGTTAACGTAACATTATTCAGCAGGTTTCATTCGACTTTATGGATCAAAATTAGTTATTCTATTGGCCATAGCTGTAATGCATTCATGGAGATAAGAAAATGACAAAAGCACAGAGAGAGCAAACGCTGCATGACAGAATGATTCATTGAAAAGCGGAATATACAGAATGACAGCTGACAGCTGCGGCTGTCTTCCAAGCATTGTGATGCTAGCTTTGATTAGACCTGCTTTCTGTATGTCTGTAAAGGACTGTCATGCAGGGACCACAGGTCTAGACAGGAACCAGCAGTAGATGTCACCCTTACAACGTGGGTAGGGTGCTAGCAGGTAAGCTAGTGAGGGCTGCCCTTGAGAGGTTGCTCAGTGATTTCAAATAGCTTTGAGACACTGCAATTTGTGGAATACACTATATGCATGCAAGCTTCTTTGCTCCATTCCTGAGGAAAAGATCAATAAAATCAGTAAAATGTAGTAGTAGATTACCTATTTCTCTCAGTTCAGCATAGCTGTGATAATTGCTTTAGATCTGTCTTCACCTGCAGAAATGAAAAGGGAACAGAAAATAAAAATGTACTAGTCAATTTCAGTAGATTTCCTTCAATCCATGAATGTCTTTTTTTCTGATCTACATCAGCAGAAGATTTCTCTCCACTGCACAGCAAATTGCCTGTCACATTCTTTATTCCACAGGGAACAATTTTGTTGTTGTTGCCAGAAGTCTGACAGTGATGGACTTGTGACCATCTCATGGCATGATTTCAAGCAATTTACATTTCATGTGTCATAAATGCCACCCGGCTTTCTCCTACGTGTATCAACAGTAATTTGTGACCGCTTAATCCCCAAAGAGAATGAAGAAATGTTTTTCAATACGTTTCAATCTTAACCATCAATCTTGCCCTAGTGCAGTGCTGCACCAGCAATAAGCGATACTGCAGTAATTATTTGCCAATACTGTGTGTGAGTGACTCTTTTAGTCACTATAGTAATAATACGTTCTTACTACCAGATCCATAGGCACAACTTATTGCTAGGAGGCAGCTGTTTAAGGTACGGCTGTTTTTTGAGCATCTGTTGATCAATAACCCATATCATCCTGAATTGTTCATGAGATGTGTGTGATGCTCTCCAAATATTTCAAAAACGCGCCAGTTATCAGAGACTCTGATTCAGAGTCTCTGTAAGTCGCCTTGGATAAAGGCGTCTGCTAAATAAACAAATAATAATAATAATATACCATCACAAGTGGCACATAGGGAATCCTAGTGCCTATTCAATGATATGGTGCAGAAAGACTAATTTGATTTCCCCACGGAAAAGAGATGCCCAGGCACCGAAATTAGAGCAGTCGGGCGCCATATCAGCATTTTCATAACAAATTGGTAAAGATTCTGAAGTTAATTCTTAAGTCAAGGTTCTGCTGCCTATAGAAAAAAGTACTGGAACAGTGTTCTGGCGTGTTCCGGTTCACATCCTGTCAGAATGTCTCAGAGCCCCCTTACATCCTGTCAGAATGTCTCAGAGCTCCCTTACATCCTGTCAGAATGTCTCAGAGCCCCCTTACATCCTGTTAGAATGTCTCAGAGCCCCCTTACATCCTGTCAGAATGTCTCAGAGCTCCCTTACATCCTGTCAGAATGTCTCAGAGCCCCCTTACATCCTGTCAGAATGTCAGAATGTCTCAGAGCTCCCTTACATCCTGTCAGAATGTCTCAGAGCTCCCTCACATCCTGTCAGAATGTCTCAGAGCCCCCTTACATCCTGTCAGAATGTCTCAGAGCCCCTTACATCCTGTCAGAATGTCTCAGAGCCCCCTTACATCCTGTCAGAATGTCTCAGAGCCCCCTTACATCCTGTCAGAATGTCTCGGAGCCCCCTTACATCCTGTCAGAATGTCTCAGAGCCCCCTTACATCCTGTCAGAATGTCTCAGAGCCCCCTTACATCCTGTCAGAATGTCTCGGAGCCCCCTTACATCCTGTCAGAATGTCAGAATGTCTCAGAGCTCCCTTACATCCTGTCAGAATGTCTCAGAGCTCCCTTACATCCTGTCAGAATGTCTCAGAGCTCCCTCACATCCTGTCAGAATGTCTCAGAGCCCCCTTACATCCTGTCAGAATGTCTCAGAGCCCCCTTACATCCTGTCAGAATGTCTCAGAGCCCCCTTACATCCTGTCAGAATGTCTCAGAGCCCCCTTACATCCTGTCAGAATGTCTCAGAGCCCCCTTACATCCTGTCAGAATGTCAGAATGTCTCAGAGCTCCCTTACATCCTGTCAGAATGTCTCAGAGCTCCCTCACATCCTGTCAGAATGTCTCAGAGCCCCCTTACATCCTGTCAGAATGTCTCGGAGCCCCCTTACATCCTGTCAGAATGTCTCAGAGCCCCCTTACATCCTGTCAGAATGTCTCAGAGCCCCCTTACATTCTGTCAGAATGTTTCAGAGCCCCCTTACATCCTGTCAGATTGTCTCAGAGACATTATATAACTGGGATATTGCTGCAGAAGTGATTTTGCATTTCCAGTTCCCTACAGGAAAACCACATCGTGGCATGCTTTTGTGCCAATGTGTTTTTAGATGAATGAAGTATAAAGCTCGGAGAACATCAGAGAATATACTGGAACTGTTTAAGATTTTAACTAGGTTTTATACATAATGTTTAACCTTTAGACCTTCTCATATGTAAAGTCTAGTCTTAATAAATTGAAAAAGGAAAGAAAAGGGCTATTTTAGTCACCATCTATTATGGATTCTCTGCTCACTGAGAGACTAAATCCTTTGAATGGATCATGTAGTGGAACTGTGCTGTCTACAGTCATCTCTTTCTTTTCTCATTTTACACAAATCTTTGGCTTGCCGAAAAGCTTTGAAGATCGGCACTTGCACCCCTCCCCCCAACCAGAAAAATAAAATGAAATCCTCCTGAGCGTCCCAGTCGGTTTCTGCAAGTTTGCACCTATTGATCCAAGTCAGGCAGCCTTGGTTAACTGTTCTTTCTTTCTTACCAATACTTTCTCCCTTGAGTTCCACTGACTTTGTGAACCTTTAGTTTAGTTAAGTTTAGCATAGCATCATATTTAAATGGGGTCTTCAGCGTATTGATTTGTTTCAGTAAAGCATGCATTCTAATTACTAAAGTGCTCTGTTGTTGATCCTGGGGTGGATACATTAACTTTTGCTCTGGACTTTTTCTACAGTTTAGTATCTCAGAAGTTCCTATTTTATCCTAGGTGTTTTAATGTCAAAGCAATAGCAGCCATTTTGACACTGAAAATCATTGTTACATTTCGAAAATTGTATTTGTCCATAACATCAGACACTTTAAGAAAAAATCTTAAAGAAGTGTGCTGGCTAAAGCCTAGTCATAATTATACTGAAGATAGCCCTAGCTAAATGTTACCATTATATTTATTTGGTTCTGGCCCTGACCAATAAGGGATCAGCAGGATCTAAGCAGTATTCTCTTCAAACAAGACAGAAGCAAATACCCCAGAGTGATATTAGGCCTGGTTTGGGATTCGTGTTTGTCTTTAGACACACTCCTAAGAGTCACAATGCCTGCCATATCAGTTTTATCTAGCATTCGAAGGTGCCTTACAAACTCCAAATTGCTGATAATCAAAAAAAAAAAAGTGTTTGAAGATCCTGGGATATCCTTACATGTCATTACACGTAAATCGATTGCCATTATAGCTGGGAAACGGTAGTCATCTGTCTTCAAAGTGCACATTTTTCGGGTGGATTTGCATCCCTTTCAACCTTCTTTTTTCCAACACGTTGAGTAAAATCATATTTTTGATTTAAAAACTATTGTTTTATTGCACATGTTGGAAAAAATGATTATTTTAGGTTTCAAACTATGTTACCACTATTGCGCAACCTCTGTGTCTTGTAGAATCAATGAGAGACAACAGCCAATTCGAAGTAAATGTGCCCCCATCTACAGAACTTTGACATTTTCATAACTGAGCTGTTTGGATTGGCATGCCTTTTTATTTTCGAGGGATGGAGCCTTGCTGTTTTCTTTTTTTGTTATGTATGCAAGTTATCTGTGCACTACATTTGTTTTTTTTTAATAAAAAGACTGAAGCGGCTTTTTATGAACAATGCAACTTCATATTGAAGCACAGGTATGTGGTGACAAATTGTTTTGTTTACTAGATTTGGTTGAGTTTTCAAGTACAGTAAAATATTTATATTTATAGTTTATAATTGTGTTTGTGGCATTGTAAAGGCATGTACTGTTGATAGCACTGTTTAGTTTTAAAAAAACAAAACAAAATAAATACCACATTTAAAAAATGCTTAGGCCGTCAAAACAACATTTGTTCAATAAACAATTGTTTAAATAAGATAAACCAGTTTTGTGTTTTTTTTATTTAAATTTAAATTACAAGTGAACTGCGTTTATGTATGTGGGTTGCATTTAGGGTTTCCATATGACTGCATGATCACTGTGGCAGTTCAGTCTTTTTAACTCACACCCCCAATACATTCTAGTAAGTGTAGTCCTGATGTGAAAGGTACATGAGACAGGTAAAATGTACCAGAATGCATTGCGGGGTGAGTTGAAAAGCCTGAACTGTCCTGAAGTGTCCGAGTGAACATGGAGTCATATTGGAACCCTAGATGCATTTGCACCCCTTTCCGCCTTCAATGTGAGCCCAATTATTGACACTGACGAAAGATTAACAAATGTGAACGGTTTTAGTACTCATATGTGAATTCCAGTGTAAAGCGAACACCCTGTGACAACATCATTTCTTATTGGGTCATATGTGTAATGAAGGGAATAAGTAGATTGAACCATGGACAAACTACAAAATATAGAAACATGACCGAAATCACAACTTTTAAAACAGTACAATTACATTTGTTTCTCACATGTTGTTCCTTAAGGGGTGACACATCTATAAACTTCCCCATCCCCATAACTTCCACCCTCCATGGAAACTAAGTAACCTACCAACTGTTGAAGGGCCTATCTGGATAATATACTGTCATGACTATTCTACTGCAGTGCTAATACTGGCCTGTAAACGTCGTTGCAGAGTATATATCAATAATAATTTAAACCACAAGCATGCCATTTAGCAGTCCTAATGACACACTGATTTTATTGGCACAGGTCTAATTATAACGATCAGTTTTAATTAGAATCCAGTAACATAATCATACAATAAAATACATGTGAAGTGGAACTTGGCGCGGTTCTGATCCTAATTACTTATCATTTGACTTGTGTGCTTTGTAGTGTGGAGACTTTGCCTTTCATCCTGCCCATTGTCCATAAACACACTTTTATGCATTCCACCTCTAAAGGCTCTTTATAGATTCAGCCTGCATATGACTCTCAAGTGGAAACTTTAAAGAAGAGGGCTTTATTGCTTGCCAGAAAGAGCCTTCCTCAGGTTAACTTTTCCTCACAGTCGATTAATTTGCCAGATCAGAGGCCCATCATCCTAGAGTGTGTCTGTGAACTAAAGCTGACAAGGTTAGGCCTGGGTCGCCCGGCTCAGAAATCAAAGGCAAAAAATGACTGGTGTCAGGATAAAGGAGAATGGATAAATTAGCACGGGCAGTATTACCATTGAAAAGAGGATAGTCTGAACAATATCCACAGGGTTTCTTTCCTTGCTTTCTTTCACAATGAATGACATTAAAGGGAACTGAAAGGGTTTGCAGCAGTGTCCAGGTTTAAAGGTACTTTAGTTATCTGTTTTAACTTGAAGGTGTATTATTACATACTGAACGTCAGATTTAGGATAAAACACATTGCTTGATCAAGCCCCTTTTTTGCATTTGCTGCCTGCATTCATTTTTGGCTTTATAGTTAAAGTGATTGTCGCGAGTAAAATAACCTTCCTTTCACTGTACAGGCTTCACATGTAAATACGGTACTAAACTTGGTTAAAGAATCGCTCTTTACAAGCCATGCTTTCAGTCAGCGTTTGCTGGTCAATTCACATGGAGGGTAAATTTCCCCACCCTTCAATGACATTGTGACAGGAGTTGAGACTCAGAGACCATATGAAAAGTTAAAAAATAAAGCTTTTAATATACAAAAATACAAAATAAACCAGCACAAGGGCCAAACAAAAGGTTTTAAACAGAAATAATAGACAATAAGCACAAAACAAAACTTACAAAAATACAGCTTCCAGGCGGGCATTGCCTTCACTGGTTCACCAAAACAACACACACAGAAAATCACTCTTGCTGCTTCTCCTTCTAGAACTCTCCCCAAATGAGAGGCTGAGGCCTCCTTTATGCCAGGTGGCTGGGTGCTTAATTAGATGATTGATTGATTGATTGACCCCACCTGACACAATCAACCTGGGCCGGAGGAGAATTTAACTCCATCCCTGCCAATATTTCAAGGGCAGAGGCCTGCTCTGCCACAGACATGCTGTCAGCCAGTAAGATGCTTTGAACCAGAAGACACTGCTTAGGTGAAATGACCTAAAGTAGTACCTCATATAGGCCCCAGTTTTGATTTGTAAACAGAACTGTAGCCAACCAGAATAAATAAAATACCATTGTTGGGAGAAAAGAAAAATAAATAAAATTGTGTGCCTGAGTGGAGTATTGAAGAATATCTCTGGCATTAGTGACTCACCCACACAACCCTGTTGCAACATACTAACAACATTTGTAGGTAAGAGAGTTATTAACAGTTAAAAAAGTGCCCCTTAAAAAATTAAAATGTGACTGAATTCTTAAGAAGAATTGTAAGAGCTGCAAATGACTGAGGAGTCTAAATGTCATTTCAGCATTGCTGTCTTTAATCACTCTGATCTCTTTTAGCTACATTGGTTTTGCTCCTTGAGGCACTCCATATTACCGACACGAATCTCCTTTAATTTGCAGTGATGTAAATTGTTCATGCCTGCATTTTATTTTGATGTATTCTTTGTCATTACACACACAGTGTGTTAATGCATTTTCTCTAGGACCTACCAATCTCCTGGCATAAACCAGGAGATAAACACGCTTTTAAAATCCAAAACATAATTCTGCCTACAATTACTTTTATTTCTGAAATAGAACCAAAGTTTTATCATTGAGATGCAGATTTTAAAAACACGTGTAATGACTGCACAGAGCTCTTCATGCCTCTCTGATGGTCACACTGGTATGTTAAAAGAAATCCAGACACATACAGCTGCCCGTACATTTAAAAAAAATAATTTCATTTATTTTTTTAACAATGTTACCTTTTAAGTCCTGAAAAAAGCTCTCTGGGTATAAAGAGTTTTGCTTTTGAGCTTGAAGGTGTCATTTATAACATCACAGTGCTGGACATTGTTGCCAAACTGTTATAAAGCTTCTGATAAAGAACAGCACACAGAAGATTAAATCATGGAACAATGCTATAAACAGACACAAAGGAATGATGTTTTCATGTAAATTCATGCCGTTTTTAATGCAGTCTTTCTGTATCGATTGATAGATGTATATTTTGATTGCCAGAACTAGCATTGCACAGTTATTTGTGGTGCTTCTTCTGAGCCATATTCAAGTTAAGACATAAAACAAGAAAAAACTTGAAGCAGGTGTAAATGGGATGTGTTTGTGCACAAATAACTAAATAAACAAATAAACAAAAAGAACACAAACGAACAGGCACAAGGGCCAAACAAACAGTTAAACAAAAAGAATATACACTTTTAAAATACAGTGGTTTTAGACAGAGCCGCCACTTTCACATACACACAGCTACACAAAACTCCACTAAACCCCAACGATATTTCTGCATATATTTTCAAACCTGCACAGCACACAAAACCCTGACCTTCACCTTCATTCATTCTCACCACTACGTCTAATTACCACCTATGAACACTATTTTACACACCTGTGGCTGGAGCCTAATTAATCATTTAATCATTTATTCAATTGTTGGTCTCTAGCCACATTCCCATGTGTTTTGACAGGGAGAAGTGTAACCCCCTCCCTTCAAACCTAATGTTCCCCCCCACACCAACACACACCTGTGCACTGGCAGGGCTTTCACCCTGCCAACCTGCCACAGTCCCTTATAGCATCTACTGAGAAGGAAGCAGATCATTCTTCTGCCCTGTAACGGTGGTGTTAATGTTGTAAAATATATGTATGCACGCTGGCCAAAGATCTGGGAATCAGAAGAAAAATAATGCTGTGACATTCAATGAAACAGTGGACTCAGACTCTAACAAAAGCGGAATCTTGTCTGTAAAAGTGTGAGATTGAATTTCTGTCCCAAATGTGGCAATAATACAACATAATATTCCAGTAAGTGGTCCCTGAAGCAGCCTGTGACATGAGTGAGGAACAGAACATCTCAGGGAAACTTCATTGTAGTGAAATGTAAGAGAGCTGCAAGGGAGGATTTCATTTTCATTTTCACTTGTTTATTTTTTTACATCTCTGGCAATAGGATTTATACGATGTTCTGTATTAGCCTTTGGACATGCCTGTTGATTTCTCAAGAGCTATTTCTTCAATGGGAAGGAATGTGAGATTAATACAATAGGATACAGATGTGTATAATGTACAGTATAAATGCATTAATATATAGGTCAGGATGTCGTTGTCTAATAAAAACTCATGATAATAATAGCCGATCCAAGCAGTAGCACTGTATTTCATACACTGTTAATACCTAGAGCATGTGCAGTGTCATGACACTATACAAAACACTGGAGCTGAAATTATAGAGCTCACACTTTCAATTTTAAACTCCTTGATAGCATCAGCAGACACCTGGGAAATTACAATACATATATCAGCTTTGATTAACTCAAGAACACAATGGTGCAAAGTATTATGATTTCCTAATGGCACAGCCTAGCTGCTTGTATATAACACAAGCATCTGCATACACTATTCAGTGTTATGGCATTCATGACCTATGAGAGACAACTGTAACATAAAGTCAGTTAAATAGTTATATATTGAACATGAATTTAAGTTTATTTCAAGCACAGTGTACAACAGTGGAGGCTGAACCCAGGGCATACCATGCACACCCTTACACATCAAGTGCCTTACACATCACGTCCTATAGAAGATAGTCTTCTTTGAAAATCAAAAGGTCATTGAAGGACAATTGCCATATGTTGCTGAGTTTGCTGATTGCAATCCATTGTCTATGCATTTTCAAAAGCTTGTTTCAAAATGGACCTGTTTTATTAAGCTGTCTATAAATGGAAGGTAATTGCTTAATTGTATTACATGTATCCTTCCAGCCCATGTGTAACAGTGGGGAGTGCATGAGCCGATGAGACGCACACACTGCAAGTGAGTGTCTCAACCACGATGCAAATGAGACTTCTGTAACGGCAGTGCATCACACAGCACTGCTTGTTACACATGGATTTATAGCCCTTACTATAAAAATCAGTGTTTTAATCTATTAGATCAGATCAAAACCTACAAAACAGTTTCACTGAAGCCATTTTACCAGGATCAGTCCTGTGTTATCTGATTTCCAACACAGTGCAGTGTTAAAAGTTTGCTAAGCCAACATCCCCCTCCTTATCCGTTGCCCCTTCATCCATTTTCTTTGGTTTCCACTATGTTCTCTATTTAACCACATCTATTACAGAGACAAGCACTAACATTAATTTAGAATTCTAACTGTTATATTGTTTTTATTCTGTTTACATTAATTGCATACAGAGATTAATTAACCATAGCTATAAACATAATATTGCTATCATTCTAAAACAGAAGGGGCTTCCAATTGGCATCATTTAGGTAATATCTCAATTTAGACAGTGGATCCTAGTAACAAAGAGAACTACAACTACCATTCAGCCTGACATTGTCCTGTGGTCTGTCTCAGCACTCCTTGTTCTTTTGGTCGAGCTAACAGTGCCATAGGAAATATTCTGTTAAGGCATACAAGAGGATGAAACTCTGGTATGCTGAGTTAGCCACTGAGGTTGAACAGTGGGAGCGGAGATTCCAGATTTATCCAGTAGAGATGGGTATCAGAGATTCATTGCCAACTCCGTGACCTGGCTTCTCAGAGATACTGGATTGGACAGCAGTTGCAGCGTATAGTGAAGGCTTTATCTGAGGAGGCAGAGAGAAGTAGCAACTGACTTGTTGAGCAGGAAACAGGGCAATTGGGGACCTCAAAAGAAGGGTGGGTGAAGAATGGAGGGGAGTGGTGCCGGGATGCCAGCATCACTGTCAAACCTTTCTGAGTTGTCGTGGGCTAACCATTCCAGATGGTTGCCATGCTGATGCGCTAGGAATGCCACACTGTGGTTGATTCCAGGAGCCAGCATCGCCTCCATTGTGTGTGCTGATGCACCAGGGAGGAATGGGCTGATCCCTGGAGTCAATATTACACTGTGGTTGATTCCAGGAGCCAGCATCGCCTCCATTGTGTGTGCTGATGCACCAGGGAGGAATGGGCTGATCCCTGGAGTCAGTATTACACTGTGCTTGATTCCAGGAGCAGGCATTGCCTCCATTGTGTGTGTTGATGCACCAGGGAGGAATGGGCTGATCCCTGGAGTCAGTATTACATTGTGGTTGATTCCAGGAGCCAGCATCGCCTCCATTGTGTGTGCTGATGCACCAGGGAGGAATGGGCTGATCCCTGGAGTCAATATTACACTGTGGTTGATTCCAGGAGCCAGCATCGCCTCCATTGTGTGTGCTGATGCACCAGGGAGGAATGGGCTGATCCCTGGATTCAGTATTACACTGTGCTTGATTCCAGGAGCAGGCATTGCCTCCATTGTGTGTGCTGATGCACCAGGGAGGAATGGGCTGATCCCTGGAGTCAGTATCACACTGTGGTTGATTCCAGGAGCCAGTTTTGGTCTTGTCTTTTCATTTCCTTCCTAGCTCTCTGAATTTGTTTTGCAGGGATCTTAATCTGTCTCTTCCAATGTTGTTTGTACTGATGTGGACGACTACTACCGGGTCATCTCCTGTTCGTTCTAGGAGCCTGTCCACGTTCACAGTGATGTGAGTGACAAAGGCTCCTGGAAGGCAGCACACTGTTGTAGTAAAGGGGTCCAGACTGAGAACTGAACTTGCTGTGTTTCTCAACAATCATGACCGCCCTTCTTTTTGCTGTCTGGCCAGCACTGTTCATAGGGTCG
Organism: Acipenser oxyrinchus oxyrinchus; assembly: GCA_030684275.1. NCBI lineage: Eukaryota > Metazoa > Chordata > Actinopteri > Acipenseriformes > Acipenseridae > Acipenser > Acipenser oxyrinchus. The sequence continues at coordinate 2,827,001 of CM060255.1, read as the reverse complement.
TGGATGTTGTTCCTTTCGTTCTCTTGATGTTGGTTTTAATCATCTAAATTTTGAAGTGGCTCAAATTTGTTTGATGTTTCAATTTCTTGTGGCTGTGTTTGACAGTTTCTTTTTTTTCCCTGTCTCTGCCTACCTGAGCTTCCCATGAGTGAAGGGGATCATATCAGCACACCAAACCTCCAGCAGCACTAAGGCCAGGCGACTGACCTCTCGACAGCACTCATAGCACTCATCTTTGTCAGCTGGTGGCTGTGGAATATGGTCGCTGTAACCTATTGACCTATCTGCTACAATCAGACTGAGGAACTATTTCTTCTTGTGTTAAATGATACATTGTTGTATGGATATCGGGTCTTGTGTATGTACTATACATGGTCCAAGGTTTGCACACTAGGGAGATCATTATAGTGTTGGAAAATGGTAAGTCACACTTAGTGATCTGTTATTCTTTGATTGGCTGAGAGTTTTGCAGATCAGGCCAATCAGTGCAAATGGAGCACAACAATGGCATCACTCACTTTCGGATTGCTACAGATAAAAAACAACTTTGTTATTGACAAACATTTCGATCTATTAAAAGCTTAGTGCTGCCATAAACATGCAAGATCAATTGGATTAAAGATCATTTTAGATTTTTTTGGCTGTGCTAGAAATGAGGGAAGGACAAGCTGGTCGCAGGCTTAATGTAATGTTCAGTTCTTGGGAAAACTATATTTTACATCAAACTCTGTGGCTAAACTTGAGAAGAAAGTAGCTTGAAGTCAAAGAAATACCAAAGTAAGCACTTTTAATATCTACAGTACTTGGAAAGGACATTTTCCAAAGAAAGGTGTCAAAGCTGTATCATTGGCAATCAAAACATTATACGAGAAACTCACTACAGGCCGCAGTGCCCACTTGGGACCCAGAAGAACAGGCTTTGGGAACATCAAACTGCCATCAGTACAAGTGAGATTTGGATTGACATCTCCTGCCGTAAGAAGTGCTGCTGCTTGTGAAATCAAAGCAGTGACATTTTTAAAGAGTTCAGCATACCTGCCCAGCAGCTGCTTAAATAGGGTCCCCACATTCTTCTTTTTTCCCCCCATGAGATAATAATAAACTATTATTCTTTACAGCATGTTTTTTTTGGAAACCTCTGGGTGAATTATGTTTGAAGTAGCACTCATTGTTTTATTAAATGTAATTAAGTCCACCCCCAAGCCCCACAACTTCCAACATGACATCAGCAATCATCAACTATGGGAGAGATTTCGTCTTGTTCTAGGAGGCTGATAGAGATAACTTTTATAATGTATTTTAACTCATAGATAAAAAAAATATATTATTAATTTATATAATTTCCCTGTAATAAAAAGAGAATTATTTTTAATTGTTTTTGTACACTCACTGGGAAGGTCCAGGTTGTCAGTTCAAAATCCAAACAGCCTTTGGACAAGGGGTTAGAAAGATAATATTAAAAACGTGTACTTACCTGGAATTAACAGTATCAGATCATGTGGCAGGACAGCTGAGTGACATACCCAGAACAGGAAGCTGACTCTGACACACAGGACTGCAGGTTGACAGCGCTGGTGCGCGTATTTATTGAAATAAAATAATTAAACAAAAACACTGCTCATAGCATTTGTAATATTTATTATTTTCACTTCCAGTTTTGTTTCTCTGCTGTCTTTCCTCTTCCTTGAACTCCCACCCCGAACACAGAAAAACACAAGCTTATATACACGTGCACCTCATACGAATTACAAACCCCTTAGATTTCAATGAAAGGCTCCAGCCACATTCTCACATGTGTTTGGCAGGGCTAGGAATTAACCCCATCCCTGCCAACCACCACCAACACACAAACCTAAAAAATCATAATACATTGTGTTTTTAACTAAACACCAACAATGCATTTAAATCAACAAATTATACTAAACATACCCCAAAAATAATACACTCCTCACAGGGCTATCCTGCCCTGCCACAGACCCTGGCATATATTTTGCTCAAGGTGTAGAATGTAATTACTTTCATGTGTCTTGTATACACAATGCTCAAAGTACCTCATAAAACATACATTTACAATGAAAGAGCAGAACAACCAACACTCGATTGACTAGAAACATAATCCTGGATGTACAAATTAAAGCTCATCGGGGCATTCATGTAATAGCACCAAAGACAAATAGCTGGTTTCTGATTATCCACGATGAGATAATGCGACTGTAAACTATCATTCTCCCTGAACTCAGCATGCATGTTAAACACGATTCCATTAATATAAGCATGCTTAATCAGTGCAAAAAATAAATACAAAAAAGGAATGAAACCACAAAATGTAATTACCAGACTTTCTGTGAATAGACATGCTGTTTTCAAATGTATTTTTAATTTACACTGCAGTGTAAATGTCTATATTGTTAATGTCTTCACATTGCAAGGGGGGTGTTAAAATCAAACAGATCTGACTATGTGTGGAGATTTTATCCTTTAAGATATTCATACATTCACTGTGAATAGATTCTAGTGTCAGACAGCTGTATCTGTGTGTCTGTTTAGAAATGCAGCTTTTTTTCACTTTGCAGCTCGTTCCACAGAATGTGTAACATGCCTCCGGTAGTTGAAGCCATCATTATTTTAGGACTGTCAATTTTTATAACTCAATCACAGCAGGTTTTCTCCCTAGATCAAGAACGTGTGAAGCAAGCAAAAGATCGGCCATGTACTTAAGATCATAGAGGGCATTAAGTCATTATAATTATATGGTTGTGACACGAGTAATAGACTTAACCAAGATTATAAAGAAACCTTTTAATTACACCTAGCAGTTATTTTGTTTATCTTTAAAGAAAGGTTCTGGAAACATGTAGAATAATGTAAGCGACTGCCTTATTTGGTAGGATTTTGATGTCATGTTTAGCCTATGACAGCTGGTGCCATGTGTGCAGTGTAATGAGATGCATTGCTAACAGTGTTGCGTGCTATAACTCAGTCATTGGATTCAGAGTAGGGTTAAGAAAGACCACTATTCCTCTATTAAGCTGATTTTGTTTTGCTTTTGAACAACTTAATACAATTGTAGAGAGATATGCTGCGTCTTCAGCAGCAATTCATGTTTCTGTTATTAAAAAGCTCTCTTTACGTGTTAGTGCTCAACTCAGACAATAATGGCTGCAAGATGGATGGAACGCCATCATTAAGTAATCCTGCACGGAGGGTGTGTGTTAGCATGAGATAGCACCTTCAACCACCCAAGAAGTGGAGATATCTGGAAAAGTGCTTCCACAGTAACTAAAATGGTTAGTGTAAAACATTTGATTTTAAACCGTTTGTATAATATTTTCTTATAATAGTTTCTTGTTTATGCTTTATATATATTGAACTGGATGTTGCCATTCATTGTTTCAATGTGTGTGTGGGTTTTGTCCAGTAGATGAAGCTTCTGCTGTGATGACATTTTGTTTTAAATCGATGTCAGTATTGTTTTCAGTTAGCCAGTCATGGAAGATTTTCACAGCCCATTTTGTCTGCCGCTTGGTGTTTTCCTCAGTTGTATTTATTTCTATGTTGTCTAAATCTGCTTCATTTACTTCAGTATGGCGATATGTTGACATTTTCTTTTCATTTTCAGTGTTTTGAGCTGCAGAACTTTTGTAGTGAATCTCAGGGATTGCTGTCATACTGCTACAGCTGGCGTATTGATTTTGTTTACTGTGATGAGGCCGCTGCTGCACTGTTGTGTTATCACCAGATAGCTAATGGCTAAGGAGAAGGTCTCAATCAATCAGAATCTAGTATTTTCAGCTAATTCAGAATGGCAGCATGTTTGGGTGAGCTGTTTGCACCTTTAAATCAAGGATCCAATCCAAAAGACACATAGAACATAGAGCAACTGCAGATAAACAGATATTGAAATTTATAGTTCCTTTGAACTCAAATTGAACTTGCCATTTCTTGTCCCTGTAGTTGGTTTAATAAATATACAGTATTATGCCGAGTACACATATCGTATGAGTGTCTATACGATTATGCTTTATGGCAATAAAAAGTGCATTTATAATCACCTGGCAGTGATAACTTCAATATCTTAAGTCTAGAGAATATAGAGTTAGAGAATATATTTCACAGATTGCACAGTCAAAATCCTTAAATAAACACAAATCATCCAAGATGAGTAAGAACTGATGTGATCTAGTGATCTCAACACAACTAATTGTTATTTCTTTTCCTGTATACAATGAGCCATTGTACATTTGTGTGTCCTAGGGATAAGAAATTTAAAAAAAGAGAGAAAAAATTAGCGTATTATAAGGTTGTTGAGCTTCAGGAGTTTAAATGCTATTTTGTTAATATAAATCTAGGTAATGCATATAAGGGTGGAAAAGTATTATCTGACTCTAAATAAAGAATCTGTTCCTAATGGTGTATTCCTTATTGGCCAGGCTGAACCGTTTAGGTGGATAAATGGCTACTGAGTAAGTTCTCCAGAGTCCTGTCTTACTTTTATTCTAAATCATAGGACAAATAAATAAGGACAAGCCAATTTGTTTTCCTCATCTTACAGTTACTAAAAAGCTACAAGAAATACAGTCTTGTCTATGGCCTAGTCCCAAAAGAGATTTGTTTCAGTTTAATCAATATTTCTTTTCTGTTTTAGGATGCGGAAACTGTTCTTTAGGGACAGCTTTTCCAACATCAGATTTATGTTTGAAAAGGAATGGGCACATCTTGAAATATCACCTCTGGGAGCAAAAAGCAAGTTATAGCACATTTTAATAAGGACTAGAGACAAATAAACCGTGGTCCCTACAGATAGTTAGTCTTTGTGACAGTCCCCTTTGAGATCAATGAAATTAGAGAATCAGACAGCAACATTTTCAAACACAATGTAGTCACGCAATCAGGTTTTCAATATCCTATTGATATTGCTCTCATATTTTGTACTCTATGTATAGTATGAGCAGCAGTGTGGAGTAGTGTTTAGGGCTCTAGACTCTTGACCGGAGGGTCGTGGGTTCAATCCCAGGTGGGGGACACTACTGCTGTACCCTTGAGCAAGGTACTTTACCTAGATTGCTCCAGTAAAAACCCAACTGTATAAATAGGTAATTGTATGTAAAAATAATGTGATATCTTGTAACAATTGTAAGTCGCCCTGGATAAGGGCGTCTGCTAAGAAATAAATAATAATAATAATAGCAGTATCAATCATTACTTATATGAAGGATCCCAAAAGCAATCTGCAAATGATTTGTCACAAATATACATAAAACACACCTTGAATTATAGAAAAGGACTGGTTCTGACTTGCATATTGCCAACTAGTTATAATTGGCAAAATATCAATTTTACAGATTCCTTTTGTAACAATAAATAAATACAATTAATTTCAAAACTCTTAAGGTTCTTTTTTTGCCTTTGACTTATGAATATAAATATGAATATAACTTTGCTGCAAGTTGACAGCATCTTCTTGTTTAACACATTGCAGGCCTTACCTCACGAGAAATCACTCCTCGACCATTACATGAAAAACAGTCTAATAGAGAATTTGATAAAACAGATATTTAAAAAGGAGATACAAAAAGTGGTTTTAATTGTACAATTTGAAAAATTAAGATGAAAAGCTAGTATGTAGAAACAGAGCAATTAAGAGTCAAAAACAAAAAAGGACCCCCTACTTACTAGTGTGTGCATTCGATCATCAGCAATAAGAATATTATAGTCAGATCAGGTTGATCAGCTTTATAAAAAATATAGACACAAGTACGCAGGATAAGCATAGCCCTTCAAAGGGTACAGCTATGTCCATGTTGAATAGAATACAACTATTATAAAATCCCTGCCATTCAAGTTCCCATTAAAGAAAAGGTGAAATGATACAAAACTATTTTACAATTGAAGAAAAGAATACAATTAAAAAGAGCAAATACGGTTAAAAATATATAAATGTGGTAAATACTTGGGAGGAACACAATGAAGGTAATGGGTTTCAGCTCCACAAATTAAACATTCTGCCAAATATATGAAGGGTCCATACCTACATCTTAGACACAGTTTGCTATTCCAAGTTTAACTTCTGCCACTAACGCAGTCAGTAATAGAGGTTTCGAAGACACCAGCTGTGAAGATTGTCTTTTGCAAAGATAAGACAATCCAACCTGATGAAATGAATATCTGTAGTGGCCCTAGTTATACTAAGGTACTAAGAGGCAGTAGCTACCTTGAGCAAAACCAACAAAATACATTTGAAAAGCACCCGCAGGAGACTGACTGCCTTGTATTTATATTTCACAACTCAAGCCCTGATAAAGTGAATATCGTTTTCTTTATATCACAATTACATGCAAGCTACTAATCCAGTGCTCATACTGTTTTCATATGATGTTCTCTCTGGAGAGTTTTGAGGGTTTTTATGAAAGCTGCATGTGAATAATATATCTATGAGCAAATCATTTGCGAGCACACATTGATGTGATTTATCCAAACGCCACTCTCGTTTCTCAGTTCTCAGTTCAACCTTGGCTTTGGTGAATTTACCAGATGTAGGTGTAAAAAATCCTAACCATGCTCCCTGTTCATCTCCACAAGAAGTGAGCCATATAGTGTGGTGAGCAACTGCAAAGCTGGACATTGATTACGATGTCACTGTAATTCAGGCTGAGATAACTGTGCAGTTTTACGTGACGATTCTAGAATTACTCCACTGTTGGCCAGTAGGAGAACTGAAGCTTTAGAACTGAGATATGCTGTCTTTGAACTAGAGGCGTCTTTACATGTGTAAAATCAAAATCCATTTTGATGCAATATATACATTTCTATATGTGTTCCAATGGGCTGAAATTACCTTCAGTGTTAGCATGGGGGGAGAGGGGGGTGTCATCCGTGTAATGGAGGTGATGACCTTCAGAGCGAGTCAGAAAAATGTATTCTGCATTCAGCACACAGTTAGTGTATCTTATACACTGTCTTGGCTAATTTATCTCACTATACTATACTATTTTTATAACTAGTTATATTTCCAGGAGTACAGTTCAAACACAAGAGGTTTGACATATTCCATCAGTAATGCAAAAAAGTACTAGACTAGGTATAACCCACCAAAAGGATCTGGTTATATATCTAACCACATTCTGCCTTGTTTTCTGTCTCAGTGACGGCTCTGCATTCTTGAGTTACAGTAGAGGCAGAACCTTGTCCCCTTCAGAACATTTTTCTTTTGCTGCGGAGTCTTTGAGTGCCCATCCCCAAATATATATATACGTTACATCACGTATGATTTATTCAAATACTCATTAAAAAACACATAACGCATTTGTGTTTATAGATTCATGTATTTAATATCATATCAATTTCTACAACCTCCAGAGACCCCCAAAAAAATAAACAATTTAATGTTATGCATAACAAACAGCTTAACAATAAAGTGACTTTGTTTTCCTGTATATCATTCTGTGCCTACACTACAACCTGAGATTTCATAGAAGATTGTTGCTTCTTTGTTTAATATAATGAAATTAAGAACGTCTTACATTGATATGCATACTGTTATTTGAGGAACTGAGATATTATACTTTAGGGATGATGGCCTTCAAGAAACATCACAAACAGATTGTATATCATGTTTATCAACAACTGCATCCAATTAAAAAGAATGCCGTCTTGCCTTAAACACTCCCGTCCTGTCTTGGTAATATTCCCCCAGAGGGATTTTACAGTTATTAAAATGTCAACGCATCACAGAGAAAACCATGCATAACTGACTTTGTAATACTATCCTCTTATAATCTTACCATGTCTTCCTCAATAAATCTAGCAAGATGCCTGCTTTCTTACTTTTTTCTTACTGTGAGTCTATGCTTTCAATATTTCCATCTTTAAAACAAAAATGTGTATTAGTCTCCTCATCCTCAAGGGCACTAGCTAAAGGTGTACTTCATGCACTTTTATGTACAGTTTGATAATGTGTAATGTATTACTTGTTTATTCATTTACTATATGTTGTGTTGTATTACCTGTTGCAGCTTCGGCTCCTCTCAGTTCATGTTTGTTTGTCATACTGCTCTGTTAGAAAATGTTTTAATGGTGGCTCCAATCTTCAAGAGGCCTGGGAAACCAGCCGTTTCCTACTGTGGTGCCGAAATAAAGAGCAGATTGTGTAGCACATCTTGGTACAATAAGTGAAAAAGATTCATATGTAATTCCAAATGAACTAAACATGCACAGTGGTAGCTGAAACCAGCTATAAAAATATGGCGCACTACTCTCCGCGATAAAAGTGAAGTCAATGCGATATGCAGTTTAGTAAACCTGTCCTGCATCTTCTGAACGCTAGAGGGCGTTATCTGACTAGAAACTGATTTGCCACAGATTACTACTGAAATACAGTGTTTCACCAGCAGGTGTCATGCGCTGGAGCTTGTGAATACCAAAAGCTTACATTGAGTTAAAGTCATTTTTATACTGTACTGTACGATTGCAATAATATGAGCTTTCTGGCTAATAACCTCCCGCAGCATGTAGGGGGTTGTTTAAGACCTCTGTTGGGCTCCTCATGACTTGTGTTTTACTGTAATTCAGGGCATTTCAATATGTTGTTGTAAATTGGAATGTCAAGATGAAACAGATGGAAGTAGCTTTGTTTTTGTTTTTATGTCATGTTGGCTATAATACTGTATTTTTCTGTATCTATTTGAACTGCTGTGTGGGATTGAGACAACAAGGGATAGAGCGACCAAGTGAGAGAATGAATGAGTGTCTGGATTTCAAACTACTGTCTCCAAGGACACAGTCTTTACCTCTACAAAGCTACACTGCCTCTAAGCTTCTTGCATTATAAACTCAGCTCCCTTAATCCTTGTGACTGGATCTCCGTTAGGAAATATATCTCCTCTATCTACCTGGATGCTATTCCTGTTATTCGGTTTATTTGCTGGAACAATTGTGGACACAGTATACTAGATGAGGCCATGCTTCTGCCTGAGCTTCTCCCAGGAGAGCCCTCTGTACCAGTGTTCCACCATTTATTACAAAATAATGCCGTTTCAATCTCTGGTATCATGCAGTCTGTAATGCACTGCAGAGTGACCCTTGTGCTTTCTGTAAGAAAGGCTATATCTCACTGGCAATGGGGAGCTTAGGATATGTTGTTACCTATAAGTCATTACCTCCTCCACACAGACATTGATCAATAACAAAATGCAATTCCATGCAGCATAAAAATGCCTTCATACTTCAAAATGTAAAACTCCTCATGAAATGAGTTTGATTGAAGAAGTTTCATTCTTTTCTATAATGTGACAGTCTTGCTTTTCTTGGCATTATGTAGTGGGAAGTGTGAAAGATTGTAGTGTCAAAATGTGATCACAGCGCTGTTCGTAACTTGTCTATATTCAAGGTTGTCTACATTGCAAGCTCTGTTTGGCATTTCACACATTGGCCTCTGGAATAAAGAAAAGCTGAGGGTTGCCAAATAATTCTGCTGTCAAATAAGAAAATTTTCAATGTATTTGTGACAACTAGTACTGTACCCCATTTCCAGATTTTCAATTGTTTTGCTCATGAGATAATTTAGCAAAGCTTCATCTTTAACAGATTTACTCCAAAAGACTATTGTATCTTCAATAGCAATTTTTAAATCACCTCAGTGTCATAAATACATACATTATGCTTTTCGGCAACACTTCACATTAAGTGTCTCTCATTACTGTGCATTTACATAGTAGTTACTTAGTAAATACATGTGTACTTGCACATAATTACAATGTTATTAAGCATAGTTACAATGTACTTAACATGTAATTTGTTTTTGCACCATATAACCCTAACGCTAAGCCTAACCCTAACCCCCTAACCCTAACTTTTGTACATTGTATCTATGCATAATAACAATGTAATTATGTGTAAGTATACTATGTAACTGCTATGTAAATACACAGTAATGTAAAGTGTTACTATTTTTTCTTATTATTAAAATGATAATCAACAGCAAACCTACATCCTCAATTATTAAACAACTGACATCTCCTGTGGCTTGCCACAGCACAGAGGGCTTTAAATGGTATGTGCTTCATTAGCATAGCAAATTAATACAATGAGCATGTGAACGTATCTTAAGCATGCTTCTAATTTCTGGAACAGACTTATTATGTGAAAATTAAGCAATGGTGATAGGCTGAACAAAAACAAAAGCTGGGGATTGAACCTCCATACAAACAGTCAGCATCCACGTGGTTTTGCATATTTGTTTCATCCATAATTACCATAAAAATGATGTTTAAAAAGAACTGCATTAACATAAGTGAGCATATTTTGTTCATATGTGTGAGAACAGTAATTATGTTTTAGCTGGTAAAGAGAAAAGCTTTGCTTATTATAGAAAGTAAAACTTCAAAAGCTCTTTTTTCAGACCACTTCATTTAACTTTACTGATGTGATAGCTGTAATGCCATAACAAATGCTACAAAATCCACTTATGACTTTGGATATAAACAGGAATATTCCAACATCTCTTGATTTCATAACATAACATTGAAAATCATTATCTTGTTTTCAAGACTGTCCAGGGGAGATCAAAAGATTGTCATGTTAACAGTACATTACCCATCCTAAAGATCTGCAGGTTTTGAAAAGCAGTATGATCTAACTGAAACAATTGCTTGTGGCGTTCTAATGTATTATTGAAGATTTTAAAAAATGAAAGATGGAAGCAGTTTTTAATTCAATTGGAAGATCTCTACTCTATAACAAATGAAGGTTTTATATGTTGGTGTGGAACAGCTCCATATCTCTTTTATACTCCTCACTGCACCCAGGTCCTGTGGGGCATTGTATTGGATTTCATCCTCTTTAGGAAAGTAATGTTCTACTGCTGGAGTTTCTTGGTCATTAAAGGTGGATCTGTGGAACTGTGGTCCTAACTTGACCTTCGGTAGAATCAATGGAAACCCAACAGAACCCCAACCCATCTGGTCCTTTTCAAAGATCTGCCCATCACTTTAGAATTGTGAAGGATTCTGAAGACCACGACACTCTGAGGCACTGCAGTAGATTTTCAAAGATCTGCCCATCACTTTAGAATTGTGAAGGATTCCGAAGACCACAGCACTCTAAGGCACTGCAGTAGATTTTCAAAGATCTGCCCATCACTTTAGAATTGTGAAGGATTCCAAAGACCACGGCACTCTGAGGCACTGCAGTAGATTTTCAAAGATCTGCCCATCACTTTAGAATTGTGAAGGATTCCGAAGACCACAGCACTCTAAGGCACTGCAGTAGATTTTCAAAGATCTGCCCATCACTTTAGAACTGTGAAGGATTCCAAAGACCACGGCACTCTGAGGCACTGCAGTAGATTTTCAAAGATCTGCCCATCACTTTAGAATTGTGAAGGATTCTGAAGACCACAGCACTCTGAGGCACTGTGGTACAGAACGGTGTCTCTGCTTTTGGAATCACATAAACCCTGATGTTCATGCTCATTTTTTAAACAAAATGTTTTCTAAAGGCAGCTCATCCGTAAGATCACATTAGTTGAAGTTCCCTTGACACTGTAGTGGGGGATATGGAATCATTACATGCTGAATTGACCATTTGTATGATACTGTTCATGCTCAAGACATACATGCTCAACATCTCTCGTTAACTTCCATTTGGTTCTGTTGTAGTTACTACAGTATCAAATGCTGTGGCTATTTTTAAATGTTAATAGTAACCTCTAGTGCATTTGATGATAAAATAAAACCATAGCCATTTTTAATTGGTACCTGTCAGGAAGAGCATGGATGAGATTCTTCACAGCAGAGTATAATTCATTTTGTGTCTGCTTGCTTTATATCTAGCTTGACTATTGAAAATGTGCGGTACTATTATTACTTTTCCCAAATCTATGTTGGTTAATCTGTTAAGACAGAATTTAAAGTGGTTCTAGCTAATGAAATAATTACATTACTCTTACCTGTCATGCACATTAACATGTACACAAAGTCTAACATGCAGTTTTTAGAGAAACATGTCAAAGCAAACATGTATTTCTATTTTTTTTATAATATCTAGTACTTTAGTAAGTTAAATAAAGCTTTATTTGTAAACCTATTTATATCCCCACCCTATTTTCTTTTCTTTTCATATCCAATCAGCTGCTTCCCTTAATGACTGACTTGCTTTGTATCCAGTGATCCCTTAACTTTGTCAGTGGCTACCACTAATATAATTATGGGTAGTCATTGAATACTCAGAAACGAAATATAAATCTTAAAACATCTTTCAAACTCTTATATTCTTTACAGTAGCTTCTTCAAGTAGATTCTATCTTATTCAATCACAGGTTACAGCTCTCATCCAGTAACTTCAAGGGTACAGTAATATAGTCTGTCTTTCCTAATTCCACATGTCAATACCTTAAAATACTTTGGTCTGAGGCATGCAAACTTGGTACTGTTCCAGGTTAACTATATTAGGCACAGCGATACGGTGTAATGTTGACTGTGTTAAATGTAATGACATTCTGAAGGGGAGACACCGCTCTTGGCAAAACTATAAGTGTGCTTGCTGTTAATATGTTGCAATGGGGACGCAACTAATAATAACAGACATGAGGAAAATGGTTCCCCTGTGTGTGTGACTGTTGACAAGGTTGATATGTCCTGGATATAGGTCTTCTAATATTTACTAAATACAATTCAATGACTTCTTTATGTAAACCGTGACAGTGGGAGCTGCAATTACTGAACTAAATTAAAACAAAACAAAAAACACAAAAGAAGAGCAAATCAGCATCTTAGCCAGAGTCACGGCTGACTGAACAACCATACATTATCTAAAAAGAGATTTAAAAAAAAACATCACTTAAATAACGACTTACAAAATGAAGACTTGTATATTCTGGTAATACACTGATTTAAACTATATAAAAAAAAAAAACCCTGCTGTGTCTCTAGTTTACGAGCAAAAGGATCTAGGATTTATATGAATTATTTTGTTGTTGACATCCCTGCTGCTTCCCATTTGGACATGTCAGTCAGCTTTTCGCAGTAATTTTCCAGAGTTTTTCATCTGCACTTTGTATTCAACACCTTGACTTGTCTCCAGTTATGTTAGTGATCCTACTACCCAAACAGAGTGCTCATTAAATCTGCGAGTAACAGATCCAGCTTCAGTTTTGACACATCAGTAATATCAAGAGGGATTGCAATGTTCAAACACACAGCTGCAATTAAATGACCACCAATCTAAACCCATTTGATGGCACATGACAGCTTGCTATTTCTATGAAAGTCAGGCTGGATAGGATTGTTCTTGTAAATCAAATGGGTTTGCTGTCTTTGCTTATGCCAGATGCTGCTTTATGACATTTTAAATACTTTGTCTTTCTCTCTCCAGCTCTCTCTTTACCATCAAAAAAACTGCTAAAACATTTACACACATTTCTATGTTAATAACATTTTCTCCTGTATATGGCTGCAGAAAAGCATTATGGTATTAGATATGAATACCAGAGAGTATAACAGTCTGGATCTGCACCAATTCAAGTCAAGTCATATTTATCTTTATTCATCCTGAATGTTAATTTGACAGGCCTTAAGATGCAGAGGGAAGAAAGCCAAGAATCATAAAAAGGAAGGCTGAAACTAAATCTTAAAACAACATGTTTTACAGATGAAGATCTGGTCTGATGGAGTGAATACGCACAATACGAGATGTTAAGGCTCCAGGATTCATTCCCAGGAGCCGCTAAGGAGCCGCAGGTGCTTGGCAAAAAAAAAAAAAAAAAAAATTAGTGAGGTGTATCCACCGACTGGCAATTCAGAACAAATCATCCCAACATAATGTTCCTGTTTTCTTGTTTGGTGAATAAAACACAAAGGACAAGATTTCTCAAACAAATAATCTTACCAATTAAATAAAAACTGAAACTGAATTGAAATGCTGAAACAAACACTGATGCATACTCATTTCAAATTGAACTACTTAATTGAGACAAATAAAATGTAAATCTAGTCATTAACAACCATTACAATTAAGTGACTAAGGGGGATTACATTAACATTAACTCACATGAAATTGCTTGTGTTTATGCAAATAGATATGTGAATTTGTGAAAAGAGAAAAAAGAAAAGAACAACATGCACACACAAAATGGACTGGTTATTGACTGAAGCTTTAAGAGCTTAACTCTGTAGAGCAAGATTCATATCTCGGGTTCTCCTGTGAAACGAATTTCATATTATGTCAGTTAAAAAAAAAAAAAAAAGTAATAAACCAATTTGTATCAAGTACACTATTAAATAATAAAGAAACTGAATTCAAAATACAATATATTTTCCATATCATGAAAACGGGCCAATTTTGTAATATTTTAAATATATTTGATATAATTTTAACATACATACTACATGTATTTTTCCATATATTTTATAATTCCCAAAGACTATGAGTTATAAATGAATAATTTGTTTAGAAAACTATATTTAAAAATGTGTTTCTTTTTAGTATGGGTCTGAAAAGATATATTAAATAATGAACTCATTCTGACACAGGCAGAAGGAGAAAGCTGGAATGCTGTGTCAGTGTGTGAGACAAATGAAAAGAGTCTCCTGCTAGAGAGGAAGACAATATGTGTTAGGCGTGAGGATGTGGCTGTGCAGAGCCTTTATTAAGAGTGATGTGCAGAGAAATACAGACACAAGCTATCTGGGACAGAGCAGCGTGTGGGAGGAATTTAAGTGGAAGAGATGAAAGGGAATAAGTTACACTATAGTTATGAAAGATGCAAAATGATGACATGATGTCGAGCAGAATTAATAATAAGTGTATGTGGAGAATATTTGGAGGTGAAACATGGGAGGAGTGGAATACACATTATTTCTACTTTAAAATGTATTTCACCTGTTGAGAAACTATTAACCTGTACACAGTCAAATATGCCACATTTAAACTAAACAACATGTATGGCAGCTACTTACACACAGATATCTATTAAGAATTTGTGTTTAATTTTATTCACTGTAGAAACAATGCTCCTGATTTATACAACATTACATTTGATTACTTATGTACTAGATTTTATCTGAAGTTTAGTGATAATGAAAAACCACAGTATCATGACCAGCGTGCAAGGGACAGCCATATTAATAGACTACGGGACCCGGTAAATAATGGGTTTGGAATTGTGCAGCCTAGAAAATCGATTTCTTGTGCATGATGGTAGGATAACATGTTGTTTTCTGTCTCTGTGTGAGTGTGCATGTAAAGTGGCAGTCAAATGTACAGGACGCCAGCTGAATATATCCAGTGCTGGAAAAGTTACAAGGAAAGAGGATGAGTCTGGATTTACACCAGCTCTGAAAATGTTCCTCTTTTATATTGAGAAGCCCTTCAATTATCATGACAAAAGTTATTATTATTATTTGTTTATTTAGCAGACGCCTTTATCCAAGGTGACTTACAGAGACTCTGGTGTCTGAACTATGCATCAGCTGCAGAGTCACTTACAATTACGTCTCACCCGAAAGACGGAGCACAAGGAGGTTAAGTGACTTGCTCAGGGTCACACAATCAGTCCGTGGCTGAGCTGGAATTTGAACCGGGGACCTCCTGGTTACAAGCCCTTTTCTTTAACCACTGGACCACACAACCAACACACAGAGCTCTCCCCCATCCAGGGTGCAATCTGCAAAAATACCACACATGCACTGACCACAAAATAAGGGATTCCATTGAATTAACTCAGTTTAAATAAGAAAGAACAGTTTACAAGGTTCAGTATATATCTTTTAGTGAATAGCATTTCCATTCCTGCAATCTATCTTTGGCCATTTTCAGGGCTTTATAGCTTTCTCAATAGATCGGATAATATTCAAAAATGAACTGCATGACTTTCACGATTTATAATAATATGTTTTCTTTTTTTTCAATAAAGGGAAAGAGCAGAGGAAAAAGAATTAGACATGAACTGAAATAATTTTCCTTTCAGTTCAGCTTAAAATATGTTTTATTTAAGAATCATCATCACAGAATAAAACAGGCTGGGATTATTATCACGGTAGTTTTTTAAGTAAAATTCACGCTGCAATATATGTATTTGTTTTAAACTATAACCTTCAGAAATCCTTCTAAAACTTTAATTAAATGCACAGTAATACAGTTTCAAAATATATAATAAGGTCACTGTTGAAATAAAGCTGCAACTGTGATGAATATTCTAAGGTTGATTAATTGAGATTCATGGACATGGATGCTCATTAATGCCAGTTAAAAATGATAGTTTGAATTGCCCTTACCAGAAGAGGTGTACTTTTCAGTTCTCTCTTGTGGTCACAAGCAATACAGCATTTATTTTTAAGGGTACTGTATATATGAATACACGTATACTACATAGTAATTGATACAGAAGAGTACAATACAATATTAAAGGCGAAACTAGTCAATCACAGTGATTGGTAGAGAAATGGCCTCTCTTCCTAACATATAAACAATTAAGCCTGCAATGTTGGACCCTGACCTAGACAATCAGGACTCTTATTTAATAATCTATATATAGTATTGTGTTTTATAGACTGCAGCAACACTCCACATGTTGTGTTCTTTTTAAATGCGATCCGTTGACTAGAAGCCTTAGCATTAATATTAGTGGTTGCTCACAGCCTGCAGTTTAAATGAGACCAAGGTCAATATAATGTAATCCTCCTTCTTGTTTAATATGAATGGCTGGCAGCTACCCTTCTGCATAATTCACAGCAAAATGCTTGTTCTGTGAGCATTTTATACCACACAATTCTGTGTAATAGTTTACTTTAGAAGTCTTAAAAGATTTTTGTAAGGGGAATGTTGAGAAAAATAAATAGCAAAACACTGTATGTTTTACGAAAACAAAACCACTTCCAACACTGGAGTTTTTTGGTTTGTTGTGCCGTTTACAGCACCAGATATAAAACCAAAATAGCATTTTTAAATCTGTTGCGTTAGAATATGAAAGTGCTTTTGACATCCTCTTCTGGGCTCTCTACACAGCCTGGAGAAGTGACAGCTATCTGCATAACCGCTGAAGAGATAATACTGTAGAATATTTTCAAAATCGAAAAAATAAATGAAAAGTAAGGTCAGTAAAACCAAGTGAGTGTGTTGAGTGGGCGGCTGTTCCTTAACATCCTCCAGGTGTATGAATGCAAAACACTTGTTAATCTGGGCCACATTGCAATGTAAGACAATGAAAAAGTGCATGCAGAAAAAAAAGCACTGGAAGCTCACATATTAAATTATGCATCACACCATTTGAACTCCATTACACTTAGCATTAATACTTGGCTGTGCTGGGGTGAGGGGTGAGGGGAGGGGGAGGGGTAAAGCAGACTTTTTGTTGCTTCTTGCTTTTTTCTAATGCATATGTTATACACTGTGAAGGCAAACAGAACTGCTAGAGCTAAAGATACAGAGAGACAGAAAAGAAGAGATACTGGTCTTTCACAGAGTGCTTGTCATTGTTCTGACAATAAAATTTCAAAATAAAACGATAAAATGAAATCTGTATAATAATTGTTTGTGTATATAGAGACTGATATAGGCTGCCTAGGATCAAGATTTAAACCACAGAGAACACAACTGAACAACTCTAAGCCCTTAATTTGGAGTTATTTCAAAATAAACATTGGGACCTAAATCTGTTGCCATGATTTGCTTGCAGTATTTTTCTTTTTTTTTTTTTTACATTCATTCATTTACACATAGAAGGTGAGCCCAGAATTCAATGTTATTTAAAGTTGTATTTATTTAAACTCACTGGGAAGGACAGTCTTCTATTTCTTCTGTTTCTCGTATGGAATAGCGTTTATTGATTTTCTGAGAGGTTACTTAATGTGGTTCACTACAGTTCATCAATCAATGATTTTTATTTTATTTTAACATAGCTACTTGTTCATTTTCTCTTGTCTCCTTAGTTGTATCCCTCAACTAAGGAGACAAAAATCCCTTTTTTTATTGCGTGTTCGGTAGCTGATCTGTAATAGCGTTTGCACTTTGATAAGACCTACTTTGAAAGGCTCATTTGGATCACAAACCGTTCCCCCCATTCAAAATATCTTGAAAATTATGTGAGGCCACTCCCCATATTTTCGGCCGACACCTGGCAGTAGTGCAGGCATAAGAACTTGAGGCAAAACATGGTACCAAAATCACTTTTCTGGACAAAGTCGGATTGCATCAGTTTGCGATTACCTAGCACCCCATAATCAGGCATTAATGACCTTTCTCCAGCTGTAGTGCCTTTCACCATAATCCAAATAGTTTTCACATGATATCATTTTCTCGATGAAGGCTCTACCATCTGGTAGATTACATTGACTTTCATTAGGTCACTTGTCTTTGGCTTAGGATGCAAAACTCTCATTGCACTCATCTATCAACAGGCACTGTCAGTTAAACTAAACATTCTTCCCATGACAAAAACAAAAAAAGGAAAGGAAACGTTGCTTATACCTTTCGCACAGCTGGGTTCCGATGTTAGAATAGTTGATCGATATTAATGCTCTGAAAAAAGCTAGGAAGGGAAGCTCAAGAAATATTGTTATGCCATAAATTGAGCATTATTTCAACAACCTGTCGAGAATCACATCTTCAAATGACAGGACAGGATTATAACCTAGCAAACCACATGATAGAATACCTCAGTGGATTGATCACTGCCGGACTGAAGATGAACTGAAGGGATTATAGTTGCATTTGTTTGGACAATAATCTCTGACCTCTCAAACGGGGTGACTACTGTGACACCTCCAGTGTTATTTCAGAAAGCCAGGCATCATGGGAAAGTGAGACCATGTTATAGAGTGCTGTATCCTCAATTTGTCTAGCTGCACTGTGTACTAAGCCAATCAGAACACAGGATTTCTCTTCATTTTGGTAAAGTAATAGATAATGGAGGGCTAATCAATCTATAACCCAAAAATTAAATATCTGAAGAAAATATATTTTTTCTTCACTGTTCATTTAAAAAAAATGTTTCTGGTAGGTCAGAATTTACACTGTACATAAGGATGCTGTCAAGGTGTTACTATAGACAGGTATTTAAGCCTGTTTAAATACAATGCACTGCCATATATTTGTTTTTTAGACAGACATGATTTACAATTTTACAATTCACACTCATACAAATTAAGAAACATTGGTAGCTAAGCAGTACAACATTTGTATCTAAGCCCTTTTTTTTTTACCCACGGACAGTTTCTTTATTTTCCTTTAAACAGTTTAATTGGCTTTCCTCTAACTAAAGTGTCAACGTTAATGCTCTTATCAGAAAATGTCATTTACATGAATGTTAACGGACAGGAATTGTGCCACTATCTCATGGTTTATTAATAGGGAAGTTCTTTGTGTGGATCGCCTAGAGAAAAGAACGGGGTCAAACAGAAGTCAGTGGATTTGAGGATGAAAGTCTTTCCTGCCTGTGTTTTCAGGCTAGAGGGAATCTTCTTCGTTTGATCTTCTGGGTTTTGAATAAACCTCTAGGCTGGTTCAGATCAGATTTATGCTAAAGAAGCCTCTTCAGCAATATTTCTGCATTCAAATGTGTATACCAGTATGTGGGTTTGGAAAAGAAAAACACGTTTCTTAAGAATTATGTGGATTTTGAAACAAAAAGTTTCTTAAAAATCATATCATATGTAGGCTGTGAATAAAAATATTTCAAACAATTTAGTTCATGAAATTCCTAACTTTTTATGATCAAGTTCAAATAAGGCAACACAAAACTCGGTGAAAAAATGCCATCCTTGGTATTTACATATTACTATTCTAAACTTAATGAAATACAGAACTGAGCAATTATAGCAGTGGGAGGCTGAGCTCAGACTGACTACTAGGAGTGTGTGAACCTCACAAAGTTCAACTTTGCTAATTTACCACTGAGAAGTGATAAGTCACTAAAATGTATGGCCTTTAAAATAATGAAATACATCCTTAAAACACTGCATCATATAATATAATACAACTAAAAAGCACTGCTTCTGGTGTAATGCGAATACAAAAGTATAGCATTTAGTATTAAATAAATTACCCACAAGCCAGCACATAAGAGCCAGGCTCATCTCAATGACTGGGCAAAGTTTCTTATAAATACCTTAGTTACATATGATAAACTATTGCTATAACATGTGTGGCAGAGTAGGGCGGAGTAAAGAGGGAAAATGTAGTTCTGGGTTTAAATAGATACAATACTACATTCCCCAGAATGCATTTGGGGTTTGGAATTAGAGCCAGGAGGGGAAATGCCTCTAATGAAATGAGGAACACCTGCTGGTGGTTAAGCAGACAGGTACAAAGGCAGGTTTAAAATGTGTTTGTGGCTGTCTGGGTAATGCCTGTGTGGATAGACCTGAAAAACCTGAAAGGTATTGTGAAAAGTGTAACCTGTATTGTTATTTGTTGAACCGGTAAATGGCTTAGCTGTCCAGTTGATAGCTACGACTGACAAGTTTAGTTAGCACTCCTAGGTGGAGTTAGGCTTTTGTTTTGTGTATTTTGTTTTGTTCCAGTGTTTGCTGTGTTTAATAAAAGTGTGCAGAAA
The DNA here is from genome assembly GCA_030684275.1 of Acipenser oxyrinchus oxyrinchus. Taxonomy (NCBI): domain Eukaryota; kingdom Metazoa; phylum Chordata; class Actinopteri; order Acipenseriformes; family Acipenseridae; genus Acipenser; species Acipenser oxyrinchus. The sequence continues at coordinate 2,806,456 of CM060255.1, read as the reverse complement.
GCACTCACATTTCTTGTGTCTGGTTCAAGTATTTGGTGTAGACCAGCCTAGGCCAGGGCACCACATATGCTATTCATGTTAATAACTGTCTGCTCTTGCTTTTAACATCCTTTATAACACAGACTGTATGTAAAAAAAAAAGATGTTGACAGCTGTCATTAGCTAAATATGAGTTAAACATCCCACATATCAAACCCATGCATTATAATAATCTGGATGACTCATCTTCTATACTAGCTGGGTTGCCAGTCTATCAGAGTTCAAATAAATAACTATTTGAGGCTCTGTGCTGTATTGTTCCTCTAAGCCAGTGGTGTCAAACTAATTTCGTGTGGCGGGCCTGATCCGATACCCTGGCGCTTGGCATGGACCAAGTGACAGTTATAAAAATATAAAGATGAAACCAAAACCTCAAAATGATCATATGATAACAACAATGATCATACATAGCATATTTACATTCCCCTAAATAGCACATATTTTGATTATTTCACTCACCATCACCTCTTAGAACATGTGTGCAAACATGCCTCATGAGAGAGTTCCTTCGCATGAGCAACACAAATTGACATGTTGCTGTGATTGCTGTCAATCACCGACCACGTGGTTGAGATGCCAGTGCATCCGCTGGGTTGAGTTACGACACCAGTGATACCAAAGAAAAGGTTTTTAGTTCTGATTTGTAAGTTCTGTAGTGACAAGTGTCATCATTTCTTTATCCGTGAAGAGAAAGGTGGACCAAGAGAAATGGGTTTCAGCAGACATGGGGAATTTTGCATTTCTTTGTGGACAGGAATGGAAAGCCACCGTGCTTAATTTATAAGCAACATGTGGCTGTTGTGAAAGAATCCAACATTACAAGACACTATGAAGCAAACCATGGCAAGAAATTGGATAAATATACAGGAAAGTTACATGAAGATAAATACTCTGAATTAGCAGTCATTGAAAAAGCAGTAATCGATGTTTACGAATGCTTGTAACATAAGTGATGCTGCTGTTAAGGTGAGCTATGTGATTGCCCACGAAATAGCTGTTACTTCAAAACCTTTTTCTGTATTACTTGGTAGAGTGATAGACTGTGATACTGTCTCCTTCTAATTGCTTTTAAAAAGGAAAACTATCAAAACAGAAAAACAACCATGACATGCTTCACAATCAAATTCTCTCTTGCCCCCTGTGGTTCTTATTGTAGTGTGGTTGTAAGTGGCTGATTTCACAGCAGCCACAATACTTTGTAAACAGGTCCAGTGTAGTTGATTTGGCACGACAGCAAAGCACACATACACAGCTGGCGTTGTTACTTTCATCACACAACAACCTAAAGGTCGAGCTATGGCACCTACTTTATAACAAGAAAAGAAAAAACCTCTAAATTCAGTAAGTAATCATTAAAATAAAAAAAAGCCAAAATTCACAACACTGCACATATGTGGCAAATCAATAACACTACTGTCAGTAACATTTCATTGTCACCTAACTTCTATTTTAAATGAAAACACAAGTACTGTATATAAACACATATTATCTATCAATCTGAATTTCTAAAGCAATGTTGATTCTGAAATTGTAATAGAAACACCTTTCACTATTTGTGTGACTTTTAGACTTTCCTGCAGAATACTTTGCAATTTGTGAGTCTGGGAACATGTCTACTAGAGATTTGCTGAACTAGTCACAACATGTAAAGGTCTCTGCATATGTAACTCAGCTTTTTCCTTTGGTAACAAAAGTTTTTAATTGAAGCGCTGATTTTCTGAACATCACTTGCTTTTAGGTGTTTTTGTTGAATGCATGCCTGCCACAGGGCTTCCCTGGGTCTTTTGCAGAAGTTAAAGGTTTGCTGATATTTAACAGGTTTAACAGTAGAGTTTTGAGCAAATTTGTCACGGGAGTTGTCTGGGAGAAGTATCCAAAAAACAGGAGAGTCCTGGCAAGTAACGGAGAGTTGACAGGTTTGTACTGAATAAAATATGATATTTCCCCGATATTCTGAGGGCCAGATGACATCGCTCCGGGGTTGGATCCAGGCCGCGTGCCGTATGTTTGACACCCCTGCTCTAAGCAAAGCATTTCAATTTCAGCCTCCACTATCACATACTTATTCTACAACACCTTTTAAACTCTTCCCGAGTCTAAAAAGTATTTCCAATTCTATGTTAAAGGTGCAAAGCTTGCTTGGTGCTGTATATATTTCGGGTTACAAATCAAATGCCATGTTACTAATTACCATACATTTATAGTATAGGGTACATTTAAGAAGCTTTAGAACAGAAACCACAGTTATGCATGACTGACTGTATCTGAGACGCCAATGATCTAGATTGACTACACTTTATAAGGAGTACACGTTACCTTTCATTGCCCTTAAAAATGCCAGATATTCCCTGTTGAGGTGAGACTAAAAGATTGGAAGAATACATATTGAGAGTAAAACATGTTTCATTACAGATGTTTAATGTTTACCAGTTATGGCAGAGTAATTGTAGGATACATAACTTACTGTAGCTCTACAATAAACTGCTAGTTTTCTTTTCAGTTTGCATAAAAACTGTTGTAATCTCTAATGTTTTGGAAAAAATTATTGCATTTTGTGGCCTGGAAAAAAAAGAATGTTAAGTATTATCAGTGTTCTACTTTTTGGGAGCTTTCCTCCCAGAATTAAGTCTGCAAAAACATCTTTTTAACGTGACATTCAAACGAGTTAAGAAAAAAACTTGCTGAAAGCCTTGGTTTGAACTTGTATCCATATAAATGGGCTGCACTTCAAAAGAGCATTATAAAAACTAATACAGTCTCTTGGGAGTTTCTGCGCTGTGAGAGAAAAAATAAATGCTAAAGGAAAAGTTTTGACATGAAAGCCGCCTGCTATCTTATTCTGTGAGATGATGTCTCTATTTTTTAATCCACTGTGCCACAGAAGGGATGGAAATGCTAACAAAAAATGCCTTTTTATTTCCGAATTGGCAGACGAGTCCAGACCTATTGCTCGTAACTGAAAACCCATCTCTTATAGCTTCCTATCAGACAGAGTAAGCATTCCAAGTAGTTTTCACAAAGGCTGTGTGTATCCTGTATATATATATATATATATATATATATATATATATATATATATATATATATATATATATAAACTGGTCACTCTAAAAAACAAAATCATTGCGATGAAGCCTGGTAGATAGCTCTAAATAATGTAAGTAATGGCAAACAAAGTTCCAGTTAATGCCAGTGAGCCTCCATCATGATCCTAGTTGGTAGACACACTATCATGTTATGTCATCTTGACAATTTGCTCTGTCATGACTTACTCTGACTGTCTCTCTGACATGACTGTCGTTATTCAGTAGTCTGTCAATGCAAATGAGAAGGAGAATGCTCCTTGAAACAAGCCTGGCTCTTTTGTACAGATCGTCCAGCATTCACTATGTTACACAAACACTGATACTACATTTACATCAGGACTGTATATTATGCAAAGCCATGTTTAGTTTTAAATAAATTTGCATTTATAACATTGAGATTATGAATATAATTTTAATACATTTTATATCCAGACAATTTAACTTAAAAAGAGATACTATTTGATAACTTGCAGTCTCCTTGATGTTTCATGTGCTATATTTCTTTATGCATATTTATGTTTGTCAGAGACACTGACTGGAACTGAAACTAGCTAAGATTGATATTTAGGGATGTATACTAATTACCTTATGAGTACTGCAATTTATCATAACTGAAAGTTCCAAGCAGGAGCTACCACACTGCCAACTACTTGGAACAAAAGGATTACTGTTCTCGACTTATTCCTTGTGTTAAAACTGTTCTGAAAATGTTGCAGTATGCTGTTCCTAGACGTATTGTTGTAGGTGATTTTCTTTTTTAATAAGTATCAATGGATAAGTTTACAACTACAATATGCTCTCTCAAATTGAAACCTCAGTGAGTAAGTGGAGAGGATGACAGGGAGTATTACAATGCAGTATTACAGAGTGCTTTTCAAACCTTGCATTGCAAAACGCTGACAGCACATAAGTGATTCAGGAGCCGACACCTGCACAGCATTTAGACAATCAGTTAAAAGCCAAAGAAAACAAATTGGTTTCAAGTTTAGATTTGAAAGGGAAAGTGAAACAGTTTCTCTTCAAGTAATACTGGGTGATTACAGTGTGACTTATGAGCTGATCATAAAAAAACAAAGTGTTGGCAGCAATATGGATTTGCAGTGACAGTCTAAATAAATCAATACAAAGGAGATATTGTCCCCAAAGGACTCACTATGAATTAATGCTAGTTTGGAAGTAAATGTATTTGTTCAATGTCACTAAGTTTTTATTCATTTGAACACAGCAGGCTAAGAATGATAGACATACTGCTCCACAAATATCTTTGATATCTCAGTTTCTGAAAACATGAATGCAATTAATTAAGAGTGTGGGGGTCAGTCAGAAGGTCGAAGCTCAACATATAGGGCTGAGCAACTTTCTGGGTCTTTGTTTTTTAACATAGATCTTGCCATTCTAAGCATCTGTCTGAATTTTAACATACAGATGACTAAAATAACTTGATTTCAAGTCTTTCACATTGCTAATAGTCATTTGACATGGAATTCAAAGGCTGCAAGCAGTCAATAGGAAGGTCAAAGGTCAAATAAATACTGTAAAACATTGCATTTTGTGTGAATTAGGAATTCTTTTTGATATAATAGATGAACCGACTCATCCCTTTAATAATTAAGCATCATCTGAAAGGATGTTCTTATACAGTATGTGGCAGTCATTCCATAGCTGGAAATTGTGACTTCCTTGTTTCAAAAGCCCACGGAAACCGTGAAGCATGAAAATCACAAAATATTGACCTGACAGAGGCATTTGTTTGCGCAATTACCCCTCTTGAAGAACTGGGCAAACAAAAGCTATGTGAATTCTTAAGACAGAATGTAGCAAATGGTGGAGTGATTACTTCAGCAACCCAGCGGAGGTGTGAGTAAGCTGTTGAGTATAACAAGCAGGTGATTATAGAATTGATAAAGCAGTAGGGCTGCTTGTCCGTGGTCATTGCTCAAGATCAGTATGTGCTGCATAATGTATTTGTTTTGTAAAGACATGTCTGACTGGGGTCTGGAATTTGTTCTCACTGATACTGGCTGTTAATTACAACATCGATTCACAAGCCATTGTAAAGTGTGTGAATAACTGAGGTTGATTTTGATGATAGCAGTGCATTTATCTCTGACAATGCATCCTACATTTCGAAAGCTCAATCAAGTCCTTCAGAGTTCACTGCCTAACTCATCTTATCTGCAAAGCTCACAGTGACATGCTAGTGACATTTGGAGAGTTTGACAAGATAATGGCAACTGTCAAAAAGCTTTTTAAACATTGTCCGAATGAAAATAAGTTTTAAAGAGCTTCTATATAGCACAGTCCAGGCGGTGGGTTCAAAACTCCCTGTAAAGTTGCCCCCAGGAGCAATTAAGACAAGGTTGGAAAACTGGTGTGCTGCTACTGAATACTATGCACATATAATATACATATTCTTGAAAAGTTACAACTCTGTATTCACAGCTGATAAAATAATGTGCTGTTCTTCTGTGAATATGCCACGATATTTGATTATTTACCCGTGCCACAAAATCACAACAAAGCATCTTTTATTTTTATTTTCACAGGGCCTGACTTATGTAACTCAAAGGCATGCTATCGCTAGCTTACCATATATCCAGTGCAGTCGTAACTGAGAACTCGTGCATGATCAGTCACCTACACTGTAGAGTTTGTTTTTGCTGTCTCCTTTGATCACTTGATTCAGGAAGATTTGTGCAATTTGGGTGAAGGGACTGCTAGAATATGAGACACCTAACAAACAACATATTGACTTATTATAAATCACACCTTGTACTGATATTAAATGTTTGTTAACAGTTTACAGTATGTGTCTCTTATTACTGTGTATTTACATAGTAGTTACTTAATAAATACATGTGTACTTACCCTATCCCACTAACCCTAACCCTAACCCTAACCCTAACCCTTTTCTGATAAAAATGTGCACTTACATATATCGTGCAAAAAGATATGTTAGAGATGTTAAAAGATATGTTAGAGATGTTAATTACATTGTAACTTTGCATAATAACATTGTAATTATGTGTAAGTGGACATGCATTTACTATGTAACTACTATGTAAATACACAGTAATCATTTTAATATAAAGTGTTACCAAATGTTTAAAAGTTCAAAAAAGAATCTTTACATTTTTGGCAATTCTGACAAATCCTTAACAGTGATTCGTGTCATGGGTAGGGTGTTTCTAAAGCTACATCATTTCCTTTGGCTTTTCTTTGCAGCCCTCTTGTCTAAACACAATGCTCAAGATGACATCGCTTATACAACCTACACACCTATGATATTCAGATTTCAATTCAGAACAAACAACTGATTCAGGAGTTGTATGAATTATCACGCGCACCCCTAGTACGAGCTGATGAAACATGTTCTATTTGAATTCGCTTCTGAATTATCATGCGCACCCCTAGTACTAGCTGATGAAACTTAGGGTCCTAGTCATGTTCTTTTGGCACCTCTCCAGGTATATTCTTTCACCATTCACATGAGAGGACACAGTAGAATGAATGGCAGGACTGCAGTCAACACCACTGAAGCTTAACCTTACTGTCTTCACATTTCTTCACATTTATTTTCAATCATCTCTGGTGTATCTGTGGAACCTTGCCTGTCAGGTCCTGTTCAGCTTATTACAGATGATTCTTAGCACTTTCCAAGTCTTCAGTATGAATTTCCCTCTGCAGTAGCTCTGCTCCTAGATGACACTCAGCCCTTTACTACCAGCATCTCATAAACAGCACTTTCCCCTTCATTATTATCAAGCCTGGCACCGTCATAACCTGTAACACCATCCACCTTTTCTTCTATGTGTACTGCTTCAATCGAGGGTATTAGAGATAGGATTTGGACTGCTCTGGGATAAACATTACTCCGTTGGAAAAGAGATTTTTTTTTTCCAGTGGATTTTTTTATTTAAAAAAAAATCCCAAAAATGGTGTAAATAACTTGCATGTGGATTCTTTTCTCCTTCTTTATTAATGCTTAGAATACAAATCACTCATTGTACATGAGGTATCTCTAAAGTACCTCTAATGCCTAGCATTATTTACTTAGGGTAGTAGTTTACTAAAATATGTAGCTATGCAATTGTGCCAAGTAGTGCATATTTGCTGCTTGTGATTTACAACACAAAGCAGTTTGCTTCATTAATATTTTCATGTTCATAGAGTACTTAGTAATTCCATGAATGAGGATAGTTGAATAACCCACAAGCCCCTGAAGGGACTGAGGGATGCTAAAAACGTATCACAGAAATGCCATTTTTAAAAAGCAAGGGAATATATTTTAGAGCACTATAAAGAAATATTGATTGAATTCAGTAAACTTTATGAGAAAAGGAAATGCAGCAATTTCTCATTAAAGGTTTAGAAAGACAACCCTTAATTTAAAATGTCCATTGAGTGCAGTAGATCATAATTCATTTCCCACCCAATTATTGAACAGTTGGCAGTAAGCATTGCTTTGGCCTGTCTTCTTCACATAAACTGCTGGTGGTGTCCTGCCAGATGCAGCGTGTATAACGAGCCATGGCACTGGGGGTGGGTAGGTTGTTGCCTGTATTGCTCCTCAACTCAGTCTCACAATGCAGTGGAAAGGCACCCTATATGTTATTCATTTTTTTAGTGATTTAGTGTTTATTGCAGATTTTACCCAACTCAGACCTTTTACTTACCAAATAAATTGGTACATCTGAATAGAAAGCAGACCCCTCTTCAAAAACAGGCAAGCCATCTCACAGTCATGGGAGTCACCACTGCAAACATCCATCCAGTCATTCTGCATTGGTGGACAATTAGTGATTTCTCGGTGTAGGACTGCTCTTGTAAAATTAACATGTTTTGCCTATATAACAGGCAACAAATTATCCAGATGTTTTGCACATTCATCCAAGGACTTTTTTTACCCACTGCAATTCACATGGTAAGTCATCTACATAAAGAACAGCATGCAAGACATCTTGAGTCCATTTGGTTCTGCTTTGCCTATTGTAGTCCTTTTCCAGCTTTAGTGCTTCCATGGAGCAAATTTGTTATCAATTTGTAGAGTAAATGCCTGCCCTATGTTACAGGTTGTTTGCCAGTTCCCTTCTTGATTATCATCTGTCTCTAAAGACTAATAACGCTAGGTATTGGACTTCATGCTTGGACAATTTTGTGTCTCCCCTGCATTGCTTTCTGTTTTATAAACCGTCAGTTTCTTTTTTTTTTTAAGTTTTGCAAATAGCACCTGCAGAAACTGAACTCAGGCATTTCACAATTTTCCACATGAAGTACCTTCCTCCCAGCCCGTGCTCATTAGTATTAGGCATTAGTATTAGGCTTTACAATACTTTCTTCTCCATACATCATACTTGTTATGGAATGCTGGGTTATTTCCTCCTGAGGATGCCAGTAAACAAACCACTCACTTCCTTCAGGGTCTATGGCCTTTCATGGTGGATCTTCTATCTATCCTGCTGTAAGTTTGTTTTTTTCAATAACGACATTACGACATTTTGACCAAGCTCTACAAACTTTCTTGCATTAGCCAAGCCTAATATTTTCAGCGGTGAGCATCTACTATGGCAAGTGAATAATTATAATTTTCAACATTGCATTAACATGAAAGATTTCTGAGTTGTATTGATCAGTTTGGTCTTTGTAGTATTGTTTATCTCCACAGTCCACAGTCCATGTTGTTGTTTTTTTAAACACAGCAGGTGGCTTCAAATGAGGAAATGTGATCACCTTTATTGGAAGATGTGAAGGGGCTTGACTTCACAAACCAAAATGTTTAAACAGCATAACTGCAATGCTGGAATTGATCCCTGGAGTCTTTGAATAACCCCACACATCCCTCTATCTGGAGTCTTCGAATATCAAATCCTACACATCCCCCTATCTGGAGTCTTCGAATATCAAACCTACACATCCCCCTATCTGGAGTCTGACTATCAAACCTACACATCCCTCTATCTAGAGTCTTCGAATATCCAACCTACACATCCCCCTATGTGGAGTCCTCGAATATCAAACCTACACATCCCCCTATCTGGAGTCTTCGAATATCAAACCTACACATCCCCCTATCTGGAGTCTGACTATCAAACCTACACATCCCTCTATCTAGAGTCTTCGAATATCCAACCCTACACACCCCCCTATCTGGAGTCCTCGAATATCAAACCTACACATCCCCCTATCTGGAGTCTTCGAATATCAAACCTACACATCCCCCTATCTGGAGTCTGACTATCAAACCTACACATTCCTCTATCTGGAGTCTTCGAATATCAAACCTACACATCCCCCTATGTGGAGTCCTCGAATATCAAACCTACACATCCCCCTATCTGGAGTCTGACTATCAAACCTACACATCCCCCTATCTGGAGTCTGACTATCAAACCTACACATCCCTCTATCTGGAGTCTTCGAATATCCAACCCTACACACCCCCCTATCTGGAGTCCTCGAATATCAAACCTACACATCTCCCTATCTGGAGTCTGACTATCAAACCTACACATTCCTCTATCTGGAGTCTTCGAATATCAAACCTACACATCCCCCTATGTGGAGTCCTCGAATATCAAACCTACACATCTCCCTATGTGGAGTCTTTGACTATCAAACATACACATCCCCCTATCTGGAGTCTTCGAATATCAAACCTACACATCCCCCTATGTGGAGTCTTTGACTATCAAACATACACATCCCCCTATCTGAGTCTTCCCGTTTTTTTGCTGTCCAAGGACGAACAAGGTTAAGCTACCTGCAATATGGCAATGTGCTCACATTGAATCTACACTGCAAAGCTAAAATCATTACATATTTTTTTTAGTTAGTGATATGGGTTCTCCTTTGGTAGACATTCTTACTTTTAAATTAACTAATCTTGAACAGTTTGCTTTACACACACAATGGTTAGTAGTCTTCCCACTGGGGGCTGGTGATTTCCCCATCCTGTCTTAGAAGCTTAATGGTAGTCAAGCATCACCTATCTGAGGGCAGCTCCCAGCTAGAACGGAGGGAGTCCATCTCCCTGAAAATGTGCATTCACTTGCTAAACACACACAGATATATACTATATATATATATATATATATATATATATATAGAGAGAGAGAGAGAGAGAGAGAGAGAGAGAGAGAGAGAGAGAGAGAGAGAGAGAGAGAGAGAGAAAGCAATTTTGTCATTCTCATATCAAAACCTATACTTGATTTGTGTAGCACTATACACAATGTTTGATTATATAGATGTAGTAAAGGGTCCCAGAGTGTCTTGTATATTTTAAATGTTTTGTGATTGGCTTTGGATAATTAATTTGATTGTATTTGTGTATTGTTTGGCCACTGGACTCCTCCCCCCTGGATTTAAAAGGACCTCTATAGTTGTAAGCCCATAGTCTTATATTTAAAATTGAGGGTCCTTACCTCAGTAAAACATAGCTAGCTTCTGTGTTACCTAAAACTGTGCCTTGATCTAAGATATGGACGACGATTTAGGAATTGATTCCCCTTCATTGTGTATCTACTGTGATGTACAAATTCCATTACTGGTCGAAGAAGATCCTACAGACCACTGGTGGTAAATCACAATCTTAGTTGAGTACACTATTAAGATAGATAGGGGACTTATTGGGAGGTAAAGAGTAAGTAGTAAGTGTAAAAAGTTGTCAGGATGTTAATAATAAAAAGAAATCTTACAGGCACATTATTTAAACAGATGTAGCAGCACGTGGGGACGCGTCACGCTATATTACAGGTACGTTATTTAAACAGTTGTAGCAGCACGTGGGGACGTGTCACTCTATATTACAGGTACATTATTTAAACAGTTGTAGCAGCACGTGGGGACGTGGATCGCTATATTTTCCGGAACCCTGCTACTTCCTCTTTAACTGGCATTCTTATGAATTATAGTATGTAAGTCACTCTAACACAAGTCACTCTAGGACAAGTACGGTTTACATGCTGTGGAGGCTGCTGAACCTTGTTGTTTATGAGGATGCTTTGGTCTCAGTAAAGTTCTTCATTATTTCTGATTGTAGGAATGAGACTACATTCCAGTCATGGACTTTTGTCAACTGTACAGCACAATTATGGATTTGTAGCAGAAACATTTTGTATTAAAAGAAAAGTTATTCATTTTGTAAGAGAACAATCTTCAACACGTACTTACAGTAAGCTGAAAGTACTGTGCCAAAGTGATCGCTTTTACCAGTGGACTATTGTATCAACTGACCCTTCTGCCTCATCTCAAGTACCTAAGCATGACAGCATTATATTTTTGAAAGACGAATGAGCCTGCAAAGCCTGTGACATTTGAAAGATGGAGGTTGCTGATGATCTTTCCATTTGCCAGCATTATTAAGCTTGCAGCTAATTTCAGCAGGCAAGAAGACTTTGATGTACAAACTGGACTGCAGCCAAGTGCATTCATGCCCCTTTTAAAAATGAATAGGAGGGCCTTAAAAACTGATGTATGATGTTCACTATGTCCTGTCCTTCCTGCGGATTAAAAAAAAAAGTGATAGAACAGTCATCATTTCAAAAACATTTGGTGTCACGAGTTCAGCAGAATATTAAGCAGAAAAATATATTTGCCCAAATTTAAAATATTCATCCATGATTTGCTATGCTGATGATACCCAGCTATATTTGTCACTAAAGCCAGGAATTTCTTCTGCCTGGGTGTTATTAGTTACTTGCCTTACAGACATCAAGCATTGGATGTCACATAATGTTTCTAATGTTGAATTCAGATAAAACAGAAGTTATGCTAGTGGGCTCACAGAACCAACTAAAAGGAAATGTGGGATTACATGAGCTTGACCCTTGCAGTCTCTAATCAAAACTTAAACTAGAAATTAAGAGTTTGGGGGTCATCTTTGATCCTGATCTTATTATTATCTGTTTATTTAGCAGACACCTTTATCCAAGGCGACTTACAGAGACTAGGGTGTGTGAACTATGCATCAGCTGCAGAGTCACTTCCAATTACATCTCACCCGAAAGACGGAGCACAAGGAGGTTAAGTGAATTGCTCAGGGTCACACAATGAGTCAGTGGCTGAGGTGAGATTTGAACTGGGTACTTCCTGGTTACAAGCCCTTTTTTTAACCACTGGACCACACAGCCTCCTTACGCTTATTTGAGACTCATATTAGGGAAGTTACTAAAGTATCTTTTTTACCATTTGAGAAATATAGCCAAATTTAGACCAATTATTTCTGTATCTGATGCCGAGAGACTAATGCATGCCTTTGTTTCATCTAGAATTGATTATTGTAATGCACTTTATCTGGTGTCCCAAAACATGTGGTATCCCACTGACAACTTGTTCAGAATACCGCCGCTAGAATTCTGATTAAAACCAGGAAAAGTGAACATATTACCCCTGTTTTGGTCTCTTTACACTAGCTCCCTGTGCAGCATAGAATTGATTTTAAGATTTTGCTGTCAACTCACGACCCGGAATGGATTAGCACCTAGTTATTTGCAGGAGTTTCTGACTCTTTATCTTCCAAACCGCACTCTGAGATCACAGGATGCGGGGCTGCTGGTTATTCCTAGGGTCAACAAAAGCAACACAGGAGGAGGGTTGTCTTGCAGAGCTCCTAAATTATGGAATGCTCTGCCTTCGTTTGTCAGTGAAGCTGGGTCCATTGCTGTTTTCAAGTCAAGACTAAAAACGCTTTTATAAATTGTCTTTCTTATCTTAGTGGGTTTTAATGTAACTTTAAAAGTGCTGATTTTGTACTATGTGTATAATGTTATTTAAAAATGTTACTTAAATGGTCTGATTGTGGCAGTTGTATGTGTGACATGCTATACAAAACTGTTGTGGTTTGTTCTTTTTTTTCTGCTATGTACTGTACAGTGCTTTGCGATACTTTTGCATTGCAAAGCACTGTACAGCTATATAAATGCAATAAAAAAATAAATTAAATAAATTGTGTAAGGCAAAACTTAACAGAAGCAAAGCCAAGTAAAAGTTGTAATTATTGCAGCAGTTAAGGAACTTTCAATCATGTCCATGTTTCTAATGTTTGATTTCTTACCTGTTTTTTATGCTATCAGTTCTGTATCTGTTGTTGATTCTGCTTACATACTTGCCATGCTTACATGCATACATACATACATACCAACATACATACATACATACATACATACAATACAGAATTGAGAATTCCAAACATGTTTGGATTAACCAGGTCTAACAGCACAGCTATTTATCTATTCAGGTATATACTGTATTTGTCTCTATGGGTTTTGTGCCTGAAATAAAATATGTTCTTATAAGCTAAATGCCTCAGTTTAAAGGAAATCCAAAATAGGTGTAATTACAGAAAGTAATTACTGGAAGCAATAACAGCAACAACAACAACCACATGTGATACAGGCTCAGTGAATAACACTGTAGTTCATTTATTTATTTATTTTTTATTATTATGCCATGTTCCATCCAGTATAATAGCTTAATCACATTGCAAAACCAAACAAATAATTATACTTTATCACACCTTTATAATGTTCTTTAATAGCTAACCCTAAAGTGTTAGCTATTACACTACATTAATGTGAGTGCTTTGCAGTGTAAGGAAGGCTTATCCCAACTGCCCTTGAGAATCAGCTAGAATATCTAGCGAGAGCGCGTACAGAACCTTTTCTTCCTTTCTCCTCACATTGCTTTTAGCCTCCTTTCCTAAGGAATCCCCAGAGCTCTCAAGGGCTCCAACCAGCTCTTGATTGTGTTTTGATGTTTCTGCAGACCTACAACTGCATTCCATTCTCAGCAGCCAAAACATACATTTGTCAGCTTATATGCCTACATTGCTCTCAATCACGCACACACACTGCAAATGCACAACTCATCGTGCTCACCCCAGCCTGCAGTGACCTGCCGTGAGAGCACTGCCAAGTGTAATTAACATTATTTATATGGATCCCTCTGAGTTTGCTAGTATTTCCAAATTGGTTTTATTGCACCGTCACACTCAAGTTAATATTAGCATGCAAAAGAGACCTGCTAATAATCTCCTTTCTGGCATGTACTTCCATTACATGAAATATTCAGTGTGTATGCTGTCTGTGACAGTGCAGAGTAAGGGGGTATTCTGATTTGATGTCAGAGATATTTTTTTCATAGCTCTGACTGTCCTGTTAAGTTAGCATCAGCCCAGCTTCTTTGCTGCAGTCACGGAAGAGGTAGAGGTAAAGAGGGAGACACCACATCTAAACTCTTCTGTGCTTTTTCATACACTTTCATGCCAAGGAGACAAAAGGATATTCTCTTTTTCTCAATAGTGCCAGTCAGCAAACAGCCCTAACCCTTTGCCTTCCAACAATGACAGAGGTTATTTATAGCCCATTTCCAAACACTGCCCTCTATTTGAGTGATAGCATGCAAAACCATTAGGTTGATCAATCAATATTTCAAGGGCGTATATCAGACATGGCAATACAGGGCCACTGCAACTGCAATACATTGGTTATGTGCTAACAGGCAACGGTGGAACACGACCAGTTACAATGGTTCAACTGTGGTCATATTTTGACACTTAATGTAGCAATAGTATCTCATACAAACAAATATAAATATAAACAAAAATAATCAATTTCAGTACCCTGGTACCATACACTGAGTACCAGTGCACTACCGTTTCAGGACCATTGTGTTGTGTTTGCTCAAAATCCATTGTGTTGATGCATAAGGGTTAGGGCAAATCTAGTAATATAATTGAGTCCCAATAGTATTTTTCAAACAATTGAAACTGCTGGCAAGTTAGAATGGAATTTCATAAATGTAAGTAAATTGTTACAGATGTTTTATTAAATTGATCCTTAAACCTAAGTGTGACTAAGATTACAATCTCTTTTATAGGGGATGTGGAAAGTTCAAGTTTAAAAAACACACCAACCAGTCTGCAAAGCCTTCTATGGGGTCATCTTGATTGGTTCAGGGGTCCAGCTGTCAACCTCAAGTCCTTATACTAAAGCAATTGCACGATAAGAAGAGAGAGTGTTGCTACTGTAAGAATTTTGCAAAGTTTTTAAGTAGAAACTGAAATGGATAGTTGCTGGAATTCTTAGTTTTGGTCACTAAATGATTTGGGTACTAACCAAGTAATTGAGACAAGTGTGTCGGTAAGAGTTTATCTATAACTTTAAACCCAAAAGTCAGGTAGGTAAACTTTTGGACAAAACAGATTTGAAATAATTGCTGGATCAACGGGCTTGACCTGGAACAGACCCTGACAGAGGGGTCCATCACCTGATATAAGGTGATGTTGTTAGAGGTGTATAAATAAAGCTTGACAAAGAGCAAGAGAGAAGAAAGTACGCAGAGGAGCAAAGAGGAAATGACAGGGAGGGCAGCAAAGGGCACTGAGAGGGTGGAGAGAGAGAGAGAGTGGAATGTTAAGTGATAATCGGAACTCTGGTAGTAACTTCATAAGCACTCTATCATAAAGCATGCTGATAGCGGCTATAGAAACTAAGTGCAGGTCACACTTTGAAACCTGTGTTGGTTTGTTTGTTTTAAATGTTACAGAGCATATTCAAGTTATAAAAAGCAGGTCTCTGTATTCTTATGATTTTTGATTAAATAAAAGTTAGGAGATTATAAAAACATGTACAGTTTAGTATGGTGACAATCTAGTGTGGTGCAGATTTAGATCAGTAATCTGAATAGCGTTCGGTCTCAATTTAGCAAGAGTTAGCAAGAGTTCAAATAATGGTATGAATTATTTTAAATTCGGAAAGCCAGCACAAAATGTCTTTTATTTTCTTATACACTACGATTATCTCAGATGTTATGATGTGAAACCTATGAATGTGCTGTATTTGTAAGATCACTTTAGTGCCTTGTGTAATTTATTACAAATCAACAGTAGCTAACCCTCTCTGAGGAGTTTGCATAGTTCTTTGATTTTAATCCACTGCATTTTGAGATCCAAATATGACTATGGCTTGGTCACAGGTTAACCTGCTGGTGACCACAGTACATTTGATACTGAATATAAACAGTATTACATACAGAATATAAATGAATAAAATGAAAATTGAGTTTGACCCTGGTTCATGGATAATTGGAAGGACTAATATAGTTCCTTATCATTTCAAAGCCATAATTATAGAACTGAACTATGTTTAAGAATGGCACATCACACAGAAGAGCATGGTGATGCACAATGCAACAAGAAGCTCACTGAGTCTGTTAACTGGCTCCCTGGTCTTCGTCTTATTTTGAGGATTAACCCAGACTGATTCACTCAGTGCAACAATGTGTCTGTTTAATACTAATGCTTTATTAAACTTCAGCATCAGCATGCATTATGGACAAAGGCATTAATGTGCATACATACCAATTTCAGAGACAACAGAGTGTGCAATCTTCATTCCTCTGGTCTAACAATAATCCATAGACAAGCGTTTTTCTACCTAACCTGCGGTTATTATTATTATTATTATTATTATTATTATTATTATTATTATTAATATTATTATTATTATTATTTTCTTAGCAGACGCCCTTATCCAGGGCGACTTACAATTGTTACAAGATATCACATTATTTTTACATACAATTACCTATTTATACAGTTGGGTTTTTACTGGAGCAATATAGGTAAAAGTACCTTGCTCAAGGGTACCGCAGCAGTGTCCCCCACGACCCTCTGGTCAAGAGTCCAGAGCCCTAACCACTACGCCACACTGCTGCCCTATCATTACATCATTATTCAACAATTCTTTCTTTTTGTAACTGTTTTCCAGTATTGCTTGGTATCCTTCTGTACCTTGTGTTGGTCCTTCTAATAAACTCACAATTCATGCATATGACACACACACCCTGCTAATAACAGATTACAAGACATACACCAACAACCTCCATAAATCATACCTGTCCTTATCAGTAACTCTCCACAAGGTTGCCTTTACACTGAGAACTTCCAAAATTCAAACCGAAGACAAAGGACATACACAGATGAAACATAGCAATCTATACAATAGAAACATATTACAAAAACAACCTACCGTCTTCAAACATATCTGTTTAACAATGGAAACAGCAGTGGACCTACGCCCTTAGACTAGTCCTTCTGGGAATTGTGTACAGTCTGGGTCATGTATTGACCCAATGTTAGCTCTTGCCATTCATACAGTTAGATTTCCAATGAAATGTAATGTTCTGTTCATGAAAGGGAGTATAATATCTTCCAATGTAATAATGTGTGTCTGCGTGTGTTTCAGTGTTAAACAGTATATCCTGTTAATGCATTTGTATATATGGTATGCCATAAACAACTTGATTATTCCTCTGTTTCAGAAGCTGGGTTGTGATGAAATTGTTGATATTTTGTCATGAAACCGTTTTTCAGTTTGTCAGATATGAAGCATGCAGGCATGCAGATGCCCTAGGTAATTCATAACTGCCAGATGTTTTGACAGTAAAGCACATAGCTGTAGGCTGTATTGTCGGACTTTGTTACATTTGCTGTCATTTCCTTCAAGAAGTCATAATTAAGACAATTGCATTAGCGACTGTCATCATTTAATCCCATTAAAACCACTTGGATTATAACCTATTCTAATGCCGAGACTCCAGGGTTTAGTAGAAGTGTAATTTAGAATGTTCTGCAAGTTTAATTGTCTAACTAGACATGATAGGACATAAAAGAGTAGCAGTCACTAAATATTTTTTTAATGCAGACATATGGATGAGAAGAGAAAGATTATTCAATAATGTAAAATGTTGAATGCACACAAAATAAATGGTGGCTTATGGTGGAAAAGATTAAACACAGAGTATGGTATTAATGCCTCACAGCTCCCAATTACAGTAATATGTGTCATAGGAGCCTTATGTATGCAGGATACTTACAAGCATGGTTGTCCAGAGTTGTGAAAGATGCATAGAGACAGTCAATGGGGCTGAAAGAAAGTTTGATTTAAAATCTCGTCATCATGATAGTAATTTATGGAACCCAGATATTTCCATTTAAAAAAAAAAACATTTCTAAAATGAATGCTCCATTCTTATAAATTCGGGTATCCAGCCATTGTTTATTACTTTTCTAGTTCTACTTTAAAATTGTTTTCATAAATCAAAAATTCTATCTTCAATATACATCGTTCCACAACATAAAGCATTCCCTTAGGGTACTTATTCATCGCCCGTTTGAAAAACAGGAATAACAAAACTTAAATTAATAATCTCTCTATTGCATGTATTAAAAAAAATACAAATAGAAAAAAAAATAGTTATTATTTTCTAAGATTCTTATTTTGCAGAAACTATTCAATTGATCTAAACAGAAGGGTCAATATAATACTAGATGGCCATACAGTGTGTCTAATAGTGTCTCGAAGTGTCTATTGTATGAAAATATATTTTAATGACTGAAATGGTGGCTATATTTTAATGGTTTACTGTTTTTGTGGAAGTAAATGCCGTACATTATCATGCAAAATGTTCTCTTTCTTTGCACATTCCCACTGTTTAATCACTACTGCATTGCTTCCTCTAAACTGGGTCAGCAAAGATCACAACAGTCCCAATTATTTTCTTGTTGTCTTATTAATTATGCATCAGACTTGGACTTTGTGCTGTATCAACTGATACACCGGCATTGCTGAAATACCATTTATCATCAACTGAATGACAACCCTCTCTTCCTGGACTTACTGCTTTTCAAAGCAGTTAACCTGCCTCATGCACTTTCCCTGGAACAGATAGTGACACCCGTTCTAATGCAGTTACTCTTTTCTAATTCTTTTTTCATTCTTTTTTATTTTTATTGGACCAACTTTGTAATGTAATTCAATGTTATTGTGTTATTCCTCATTCTAGCATGTCTGTATAAGTTATTACAATACCTGTGAGATGTATTAAACCTTGTTGTTATTCTCTCCACCCTGGTACCTTTCACTACTGATTCAGAATTATTTGGCAGCTCTGGGTAACTCTGCTCTCCACTGAAGATAGGTGTCAGTGTTTACATGTAGAGTTGCCATCCCAGTCACAGTATAGTTACCAGTCAGGTAGGAGAAGATGCACCTCTCGATTCTCACTCCACTGACAGAGCCATAGATCTCAGAGGAGTTATACTTCCCCAGACAGGAATAAACAATATGTTTATAGTTTTTACTGAGCAATAGACACTTACCATTTATACTTCTAAATTTGTTTTACTATTTTTACTGTAGACTAACTTTTTTTTTTAATGCATATCACTCTAAATACTTTATTATAAACATTAACACAAATACTTAAACAATTTGCATTTGTGTATTACTAACATGATGCAAAGAAAAGTTAACATCATTATCATTATTCACAATAGGACATAGCTAACCTGAGTGTCTTTCTCCTCCACTGACGGGGTGGCAGTATTTAGGTAATTGGTTCTCTTGATTGATATTGCCAGGTACATCTTATTCCATGCATCATCACTTCAGCTACTTTTCAAAGCTGCATGATTGGTTGAAGGATCTGCACAGACAGATGCTTGAGCAGCTTTGTGACATCAAGCATCTGGTCTTGATGAACACAAGGCTGCACAGAACTATACAGATCAACAATTGACTCTACTAAAACACCACTATGACTGCTTCCACAAAGTCCGCCTATTGTCCAGATGCACTCCGATCTGAGTTAGTTTATTTGTGGTTTGAAATACAAAAATATACAACCTGATAGTTCAGGTAGCCCTGCAGGGATAGGATCTCCCCAGTGAGAGAAAACAAAAGTACTGCACTAAACTTATTCAGGTAAGATAACATTTTACATAACAGAAACATAATTGCTGCATAATACGATACAGGGTTCATTAGGATACTCATTCTTTAATCTGGGTATACCCGAGGTTTTGAATTACATGCGTATAAAATTATATGTATAAAACCTGGATAGATTAATACAATAAAGTGAATCAAGAGGATTGTTTAGTTCAAGGCATAGTTCATTCATATGCCTTCAAGAATCATTAAGAAATAACACAAAATAATTCAAAGGTTTACAGTGAATGATTTTCCTAATTTAAACTATTGTGTTCTTTGTGGTAGCTATAACAATTACTTGATTGTTATTAAAAAAAGTCACAGAGCATGAAACATGAACAAATATGGCAAATGTATTACAATTATACATAATATGGCAGTTTGATGCACAGAGCAATTAAAAGTAGAAAACAAATGTGACAAAAATAAAATAAAAATCATGGATCTTTTAATGCAAATTAATCATTTAATGAAATCCTGCAGAAAAGCCAGAGCTCCACTTACTATGAGTGGTTTATGTTGCAGGGTCCTGGAAGCAGTGTTGGACCACCCCTGTGGCTTGTTTGTGGTGCTTGGGGATGGGCATTAGTACTAAATATCATGGTTGCCATATGACTGAACCGTCAGATTGGGAGTGGTTACTTCAAGTCTATTTTATAGGGTAACCCTGGACTGCTTTAATATAAATAATGAACATTGTTTATTTGATTACATTTCCTTCTTCCTGGTACCTCATTTCAAGCCTCACCACCAGACTTCAATTTGAATTTCCTTTTAGCTGGAGATATATGAATGGATGAAATATCATAACAACCACAACTGGTACAGCAAAAGTGGGATACAACATATGTTATCGAATAGCATATCAACTCAATGCTGCCTTGTGTCCAAGGTATTAATGCTACAGTAATATGCATGCACACTATGGGGTAGATGTACTAAGATGAGCCAGTCGCAGTGCAAGCATATCACAATTTGCATTTTTGTTGCGACAATTCGCAAAGTATACATTTTGTCGTATGTACTAAGAGAAAATATGTTAATGAAAAGAGCCGCAATATACTAATTTAAATATTTGTTGCGTCTTCTTAGCGAGATCTCTAGCATATATTGCAAGTTTTGCGCGACATTGTTCAAATAAATAGCGGGAATTGAGTTGTGGTTTGCTGCAGCAGAGGGTGCCTGAAGGATAACGTCTATGATTGCAAGAGTGCAAGAATCACTAAATGAAAGGCAGTTTAATCCCATCAGATTCTATAGTGGATCCCCCACCTTCACCCCCAAAAAGCTTTTCATAATCATACAGTAGCCCCTCGCTAAACCGGTCATGTTTGTCCGACATAAGGTGGTGTCGGGCTTAAAAACAATACAATAAAATTAGGTACTTGGGTGTTCGTCTCAAAAATACATTGAGCACAACTGGCAACGCACGCTTTCAGATTGATGCAATTGTAAGTGTCACAATTGTTGGCAGCTTTAGTACATGTCATTATAATATTTGTGAACTCTCCGCCCCCTTTGTGTAAATGTATGCAAAATGCCCATAATTACATATTCATCTAAGGTTGAACCGCAAAGAAAAACTGCTGCCTCAAAGCATTCCCTAAAAAGTCACTAACAGCATTGCGCATGTTTAGTACATTTCACCCTAGACTTCTGACTCATTTGCAACTGGTTTGCGACTATTGTGACAGGTACAACACTTTAGTACATCTATCCCAATATTTATTATTTTCGTCTTTTTGATGGACATACAAATGCAACATCTTGTTTTCAGAAATGTCCATATCGTCCTTTGTTGAGCTGCATTGAAGATCTGCTCAAGAAATATCCATCAGCAGTATCAGTCATTTAGTATGATGTTAAGTGTATTTGCTTATTAGTTCTGTGTATGCTCAAGAAATATCCATCAGCAGTATCAGTCATTTAGCATGATGTAGAGTTAAGTGTATTTGCTTATTAGTTCTGTGTATGCTTTTTAGGAAACCTGTTGCAATAATAATCTTACCATATGAAGTAGCAGTGCATTGTATTTGCATCTGTGACTTTAGAGTGGGGGAATTCACATACTGTATTTATTGATGCATTTTTCCTTTGTATCAGTGAGCTCCACAACCTCTGTAAATGTAATAATACACTATTAAAGACACTTCTGACAGGTAGATGTATACAATATAGAGCACTGGTCAAAGCAATTGTCAACAGAAAGCAAGCAGTTTATGACGTGAGTGCCCTCCAATTCTTCTAAAAGGTTACCTGGTCAGTAGTAGGCATTTGGAAAGGCTTCAGAGATGTTGTTTTCCATTTTCTGTCACTATTGTACCACTGCTAGCATTCCCAGTAATTTCCATTTCCCTGTTTGTTCTTTAAAACACTTATGACCCCAATCACAGTTTGTTACAGGAGCAATATTACACAGCATAGTGTTTTATACTTTGACTGGAACTTGGTTGACCCGAGTCATGACTTTGCTGTTCTTAAAAGCAGGATCTATCTGCTAGTGTAATATGACTACCACTATACTTTGGTTAGTTGTGAATTTCACAGGCAACCTTTAATAATTGCCAATTATTGAACAAGTAAATAGCGCTGCTGTTTTTTTTATTTAATTAGTTTATAATGCATTTATCATTTTCTGAAATGCAAAAAAGGAACCTCACAATCAACTGGGAACTAATTGCATTTTTCCTCAAACTGAGGTGCAGCATATTAATGTGCTAAACTTTGCAATCATTCTTTTATGTTATAACATATCATTGCTGTCTTAGATACATCGATTTACAATGGGATTGGTTGTCTTAATAGAAAATGTTCAGCTTACAGTAATAAGTCACTTCTAACTTCAAACAAATCAGTGAGGATGGGCATAAGTGAAAGATTATTTTATTTTATTTTGTTTCTTATAGGTTTCACCTTAAAGTGCTAGAAACAGGCTGCAGGGTTTAAAACACAATGCTTTTCTTTCCCTAGTTTCCTGCTTTCTTGTATGTATTTTCACAACACATTGCAATTGTTTTGATATTTTATCATCATATCGATGGTCAGAAATCAGTTTTGCCTAGTTTTCATTTCAAATCAGTTATGAATACATACAACAAAGCAGGAAGCTATAGAAAGTAACGTGTTGTGTTTTAAACCCTGCAGCCTGCTCAGTAACACTTTGTGGTAGAGTCCTGGTATACTTGCCTCAGGTGGCCGAGGAGAACACAGAAGAGACTGAGGTAGAGATTGACGTTGATACGCTGACACAGGCGCATGGGATTTAATCAATAAACATAAACAAAAAGTAAACAATAATGTCATGTGACGCTACCAGCGATGGTAGCGCACAGAGGACGATACATGACTGTACAAACACTCAAAATAAAACACAATACAACAAACTATAAATCAAAGGTGCCGTGAAAACGGCAGGCCTTGCAGCAGCCCCGATCACAGTGATCTCTATGAGGTTCACAGTGATCTCTATGTTTTTATACTAACGCTTTGCCGAGACATGCCCACCTGCCTGCTGGAACAGCTCATTGCTTTCAGCTGCTGCTCCACGCAGACAGGTAATCGCCCACGGCAGAGCGCAACATCATTTAAACAATTAATTAAATCAATTTACAACAAATAATGCAAAAATATACAATAAAACTACATATTTCCCATGTGTAGGGCTTCCGCCCTGCCACACATTTTAACCATACCTTTCATTGGGATCATTAAAACAGCATTTTTGACATGTCAGGAAACACCTTCGGGGGATTCACAAATACTTTTTAAACAGTTTGATTTTAGAAAACGTACACAAACATCCTTGTTTGGTCTGCAATCATACAGTTTTATCATTTTGTTTTTGCTTCTTCATGGTGTCTTGTTTGATCTTCATCCTAGAATCCCTTTCACAAATGGAATTACTTTACTTTCTGTTCCTTTATAATGTGTTATTTAAGGCATTTAACCATTGAACTATTTTACTGAAGGTTACTATATGTTCACTGTACACATTAAACACATCTAATAGTGTCCTACTACTGACCAGTATAAGTATCTCAAATTAAGTACCAACACACTTGGAAAAAAAATATTTTCCTCACCTCTGATTTGAATTGCTTTTTGCAAGATGGATAGCATTCTGAAGCCATTTCCTTTCATAATTTCAAGTGGGCATATGTTCTTGTCACAAAGACGGCTGGAGTGGGTGATGACGTGAGACCAGAGACTGGGAGCAACACAGAACAGACAGATACTTGGGGTTTTGGTGAAGCTGAGCGCGTGATCGCGCTCAGCATTTAATAATTAACAGGACAGAAAATAAAAGGTTTAAACACAAAAACACAGAACACGGCACTTTCGCCAAAATAAATAGACAAACAAAAACGGATTAAACAGTAAACAAAACAGTGGACGGACAGACAAACGAAACACGGTGAGTTTAGACAACTATCAATTATTTTAGTTTATTTTACTCTCCTTCTCCACACCCGTTCTCCACTCACCGAACACACAACCCCGAGTGAGTGAAAACATACAGCTTTTATGCAGTTGTACCGAGACTCGATTGCTAGTCAATCATTCAATTGGAATCTCGGTACAACTGCACGTGAATTAATTAAAGTGCAATTCCCCGTGCTCACATATTATTACTTTTTACTTGCACGTGATGTGATTTGTGCCCTCCTCGTGCCTAAATACAAATCTACAATTTAAAAACATGTGAAACACAGACCCGCTTATATCCCGTGTACCAATGCCTATACACCAACATTTACACACAACACGTAACACAAAATACACACTAGGGGGGGCACTTTGCCACAGTTCTGTAAATTGAAAATGTTAAGGTTCAAGTCTACTTTTATCACACTTGACCTCAGTATGGAGCATTTGTGGGTAGGCCTAGTAACCCACTATTATGGTGCTTTAGACCAAGCGCAAAACTGCATTCTAAATTCAGCTTATACATTATTTTGAAGTAAAGATTATTAACACTTTTTTAGGTAGCCTGTTTTCAATCAGCATTTTCTCAAAATGGTGGTACTATCATCCACCCCTGTCAGTAAGTCATTAAATCAATTCCTTTATTTGAGTCTATATTTAGATTCAATTCCATTGTTAAATGACTTCTCTGCATGGATAGCCATGGTTCAGATGGCTCAGTCCAATGCTTCTGTGCGACACTCTCACTCTGTCCACGCTTCACTCCATCAGCTCCAGGTTGTTGTAGTATAATAGCGAGTCCCTCTGTCCCTGCTGTCAGAGGAAGCCAGCAAGCTGTGATAGCATAGTCAATGCAGCAAGCCCTTCCACCTCCTCAATTTCCATCCCATTTCCCATCTCTCCACTGTACTGATTTGGCAGCCTATACAGTATTACCAGCAATTACCAGCAATACAAAAACTGCAAGGTAGGACAGTATCAGGATTGGGACACCAAGTTACTTTGCAGCCAGAGCTGCAACCTTTTGGTCACAGAACCCAAAAGCAACATTTCATTAAATTATACCACGACCATAGTATCAAAATATCTTAATTGTGATAAACACATAACATCGTCTTTCCATGTAAAATATTCGGATATCTTTCATTTGCTCAAGAACTTACATTTTAAAAATGAAATCCAGAGATTATTTAGTTTCCTATACTACACATATTCTCTTGTTTGAATAATATACAACTACAATAACCAATATTGACTTGAAAGTTTACATTACTACAAGGCTCAGTGGTAGTTTAATCCTTCATTTCCAAGACAAGTTGTGTGTGCTGATTCTGGAATGAAATATGGAATTGGTCTGTGCTACCACTGCATAAAGAACAACTTAATCTGTCTCTAGGGCAATAGTTTAATATCCCTAACCCTCATAGATACATTTGCCATGACAGGTTAATGGCAGAAAATAGGACTCAAATCTGTCTATTTATTAGGGTTAAGAAGGGGGTTCTTCTTGTTCTGTCATTGCTGAGCCGAATGTATAAATCAGCTGGGTATGCGCATTGATATGAAATTGCCTTTTTCTGCTGTAGTTAATTTTTCACAAATATCATTGTTGTAAATGTACAGTACCTGTCAGGAGTCTTCTCCAGAGAAGTCCAGCACTTCTAAAACTGTTTTACAAGGTGTTACTAATGTGCATAGTCAGTCAATCCACAATTGTTTTTGTTGTATGTTGTATAACTGTGTGATTGTGTCTTTCTAGTTAAGTGATACTGTTTATTTTTTTTGTTATTCTGTAGCAATGTCTGAATTAAATTCAGGATTTATTTATTTATTATTTTTTTTTTTTACTATCAATATAACAATATATACAGCTATGGCCAAAGGTTTTGTATCACCTAGAATTTTGGATTGAAACATAATACTAATAATAAAAAATGAAAAATAAACTATATGAACATACTTTTGATATTTTATTTAACATCATGTAATGAAAGAAACTACAACATGATATTGCAACAGTCTACCAGAAGCAATAATAATAGTATTTCATGTTACATTTTGAAATGTCACATATTTACATTTTTGCCAATTTTTTGTTAACTATATGGAAAAATACAAAGCGTTATGTAAGTCTATATGTTAATGTAACATTATTCAGCAGGTTTCACTCGACTTTATGAAGCAACATTTGTTAATTCTATAGGGTGATGCATATATTTGAATTGCAGGTTTTTTTCTATTGAGGTGAGCAGGCACAGCTTGAACCTGGCAGTCATTGGTTAAATTCTCACAACCACTTTAGAAAGCTGTGGGATCGCCCTCAGCTTGGCTTTCACAGGTACATTTCAATCAATCATCCCACAAAACAAGTAATTCCTGCATTATATACAAACTTCAATCTGATACATTTTATTTACGTTTTTTTTTATTCCGAAAAGGGCTGAAGAAAATCCTGCAGGGCACGGGTCTATCCGATACGAGAAAACAAGACAATACAAAAACACAGTACAAAAAAAAAAAGATTCTGGTAAGATCAAATTGTTCATAATGAAAAAAGAAAGCCTCTGTCAGGTAAGGCGGCTGTAGCAAGTAATTGAAACCTTACCATCTCAATGAAAAGGCATCTTTGTTAAACACAACAATGTTTCTGTAAAAGTTCTGACTACCCCAATATTATCATTTTTATCACCAGCTCTGCAATCCATGCTACGTTAACCTCAGTGACTTGTTTGCTTAATGGCTTTGAATACTAAAATGAGGGTCATTTACATCCTGATACTCGACGGCTTGCCCATGGTTTTACGCTTTTAACATGTGTAACCTTTTTGCGTCCGTCTCATAGCAGAATGTAGAAATGGTGCTTACTGAAACCAATCATTTTGAAAGCAGTCATTTCATGGTTCTTCCTGATTTTGCTATGCAGCTCACTGCTGTTGTTCCTTTATTAAAACTATTGTTCATGTTTTCAATGTATTACCATGAACACATCTGGCCCAGTCTCACTTTTATAAAGCATTACAAAAGAACAGAGGTCCTGCCAGTATTGAAGGCTTACATCAATGGCCATTAATATCAACATGGTTTCAATCTTGAAAGTCCGGCCATGGGCAGTGTATGGTATATAGCTAGAGAATATACGCTACAGCATTGTACTGTACAACTAACTTTGCTTTATAAAGTCTAATGAAACCTGCTGAATAATGTTACGTTATATTCAAATACGCTGTGTAGTTTTCCATATACCTAAGGAGAAACTGACAAATATGGAAAAAATATGACATTTCAAAATCTAACATGAAATACGGTACTACTATTGTGGCTTCCAGTAGACTTTTGCAATATCACTTTGTAGTTTCTTTGATTACATGATGTTAAATTAAATATCTCAATTATGTTCATATATATATATATATATATATATATATATATATATATATATATATATATATATATATATATATATATCATTATTAATCATGTCTCAATGCTAAAATTCTAAGTGATACAAAACTTTTGGCCATAGCTGTAGACCTGCAAATGCATTAATAAATAATGGAGTACACAGAGTATTTTTATTGCTCTTGTTAAATCCTTCCTATTCATAATTAACAACACAAGCAGGTGCTTTGAGCCCTGAGTCACGCAATGTGTAAAAGCTTTCACTGCCATGAAATGCTCAGTTTAAACTGAGCAACAGAGGACACATATCATAATGCTAAAATAGTATTGTATTAATAATGGAACTCCATGTTCCTAAAAGCTTCAATCCAGACACATGCTTGCCATTTCTACACTCAAGTAATGAAGTACATTCAAAGGCAAGACATTTCTGCTATTGCATGAAAACACAACATCATCTAAAAAAGGATATCAGTTAAACTTATCAGGGTCAATTCACAGAACTTGATGGATTTAATAAAGTTTTGTAACTATGGCCCTATTCACAGATATTCCGACTGTAAGCTACTTAACCCTGGCAATAAGGCTACGCATTCCCTGATGTGTGATAAGGTAAACTATGCCCTGCTGATTTTCCTGCTCAATCTCGGCAGTGCAAAGTCCAATACAACACTTCACTGTTTTTCACGTGGTGTTACAATTGGAAACATTATTTATATATGGCCAGGTTATCTTCAGAATTGTTCTTAGAAATACTTAAGTTAATTCTTAATTATTAGAGAATTACTCAATTTAGTGTTTTCTAGTCATAAATAGAACTTTACAAACAGGAGTTTTAAGATGAAATTCTATTACAATTCATATACATATCTGGCCATTATTTAAATAGTTACCGATATTTCAATTAAATATCCATGTGTATTACATGTGAGAGTCTGCTCTTACTTGTAAGTGATGTTATGTCATCATGAAAACTTCACAATATAACTTACTATTACAAGTAAGAGCCTACCCCCAAAAAGAGATACCATAGCAAATGCTTTGAAAAGCTGCGCCTGATGTTTTTGGGAACGAATTCCAGAGATGGTATAAGATTGGTCAGTCTATCCACAGAATGGGACTTTTGCCTGTAGAGAAATACTGACATCTGTCATCCTTCGGGCCATGGCAAATTTACAGCTGGAATTGTGTAGATTGCCTAGGGTTTCTTTTGTCCTCATAATTAGACATGAAAAATATCCAATTATGTCATGGAAGATCACATAACTCATCAACTCCAGACAAGTTCCTGTCTGAAAATTTAGAATACAAAACTAATACAAGATCAGAATACAAGATACATGCTAGTGGGCTGGATCGGACAACTCAGCTGTGTAATCTTTAGAATATTTAAGGAAAAAGAAATTGCTAAGATTTCCAAAAACTTTCCAGTACTGGGAACCAAAACTCCCCCTTTGTTCCTTGACTTTCTCTGAAGAATGCCACTACTCTTTCACAGTAAGTCATATCAAGGGTTCCTGCCTTTGGCGCGTGGGGCAAAGATTAACAATCAGGGTTTTTTTTCACTAATCAGCAAAATCTTGTGATTTTTTATTCTAAATGACTAGGTAATACTTCTGTCTGAAATTCAAAATTAATTTTGTGGACATAAACGATGTGTTAAATATTTAAAATGACTCTTATGTATGCAGAAAATGTGTTTAAAATACTGTGGTTATTTAGCCTTTAATTGTTATTTTTTTTAAATATTGGGACTGTAGGGGATATGATTTATATTAAATTCATACTTAATCCAAACCCAAATATTAATGCATGATGAATAAGCATTTTTTTAAATATCAACAAGATGATCATGTATGTTAAATACTCTTCTCTAGCACTGTTCTAAAACCATTTGAAAGCGTTATCCAGTTTAAATAGCTTCTTTTTTTACAGTCTCACTTAAAATCCACTTTCAAGTAACCTTCATTTGTGCACCTTTGCAGGGTTTTATAGCTAAAAGCTGTTATTCCCCTTCAGTGCAGACTGAATGCACTCAGTAATGTTTAAAGAGGGGCATTGTTTCTCCAGTAATAATTAGAGTTTGATGAGTGAATGCGAGCCATTGCAGGGATAAGACTTGATTATTTTTTTAGTATTTTAGGGGTGTTATCCATTGTGCTCTGAAATCTTAAATTCATACCTTATATAAAAGAAGTCCAGCATTATAAATAATGTATAATTATTTATGTTAGAAAAACAATATGTTTCAATGCTAACCTTATTTAAAGGTTCTGTGTAGACACAAGTAAACATGGACTTTGTGAAGTAATTAAAACCCCTTTTACTTTTTTTTTTTTTTTTTACAAACTGTGGCCAAGGTTTTGGAACTGAGACTTTGAAGTAGAAATATTGGTCCAAAATATAAATATTTTTTAAAAAGAAAGAAATAATGACCTTGTGTAAAGGGGTTCTATTTTAATGATCTAAACATTGCTAAATCTTACTATAGACATCAGGGGTTCCCAACAAAGAGCGGAGGGCTTTCTGGGACATTTTGATTTTGCTTAGAGGTTGGGAGAGGATGTAAAATGTAAGTAAAATTGAAGAATACTAAAATTACTTTTTTACTTACTGTAAATACAGGCCGTTATCTTACAACTACATTGTAATGGCTTCAGTGAAATGGCTGTCATTAATTCATTTTGTAAAGTTTAGTTGAAATGATAGTAACAGCATACTAATTATACCATAATTCTTTTTGTAATAATTTGTTATATTTATTACCCACCTCCAGACCAATGGTTGATTAATTCTCCTTTGAAGGTCTGCATTCTGTTTGGTTTCCTCCACCCACACAGTTAAGCCTTCTACACAAATCAATACAATTTTTTTATTGGTTTATAGACCACTAGACAGCCCACATCAGCACTCTCTAAAACAGTAATAAAAAATAGTACATTTAATTCAATGTTGTCTCGCTGCTGGCCCCATGCCGTGAACTCTTTCCACATTAGCATTCTTTAATATTGAATGTTGGTAACACTTTACCTCAAGTGTCTCTAATTACTGTGCATTCACATAGCAGTTACTTAGTAAATACATGTGTACTTACATATAATTACAATGTTATCATACACTGTTACAATTTACTTAATGTGTAACTCTAACCCTAACCCTAACCCTAAGCCCCCCAACCCTAACTCTAAACCTAACCCTTTTCTGATACAATTATTGTACTTATATATAGTGTGAAAAAAGATGTACACATTAAGTACATTGTAACTATGCATAATGAAATGTTAATTATGTGTAAGTACACATATATTTACTTTGTAGGTAATATGTAAATACACAGCAATTAGAGACACTTAATGTAAAGTGTTACCTACATGTTATAACCGTTGTTGTTCTGTCAATGTGTTCAGGCTTTATAACCACTTACAATTACATTACAGTGAGTTAATAATCATTCAGTTCCTACAACCATATTTCTTTCTTCAAATGATCAGCATGTTGGAAAATGACAACCCATTTCACAGGGTGAATCTGTACCAAGTAGCTGGCAATCATCTAATTAAGACTTGCCTATCAGATCAGTGACCTTATTGAATACTGTAAGGGAGTCATTAACCACTTCATTTTGTGTGCTAATCATTAAAAAGTCCTTTGCCAGAACATAATTACCCCAATTTCAGTCTTGATTGATTTATTGATTTAATATGTTTGTGCCATTGAGCTGCAAGCGTTCTATAGTGTATGTGATTGTTTGAAAAACAATTAGGGTAGTTATAGGTATTATGTATTCGGATTTCCATTCACTTTCATCTCCCTCAATAAAACATAGCTGAAAAATACCTGTCACCAATAGTTTGCCTCCCCGATTAATGACCTCACCTCTGTTACCCATCCACTGAGATAGGACAAACCCATTTTACTATGAAAACTCATCAAACCAAACACACATTGCTGCTGATATCAAATATTTGTGTTTCCATGCCCCTGTCTGAGGTATAATATTTCCACAGTTGTCTCAAACTATGTCAAAGTTGTCTCAAACTAGGTCTCCTGGAACCAGGTTTGAAGCCACTGTTTCTGAAAAGTGGCTTTGTGTTCCCTCAGCTTTAGAGTTGGTACAACCTCCAGTAATGAGTTTGTTTGGGCTTAGTGTTTATATAGCTCACAAAATGCCTGTAACTGACACCTAATTTCCTTGCACAAAGGAAACATCCACAAATAATCGGTAACCAGACAAGGACAAGACAACCACGGTAAGGTTCAGGTCGCTGCCATGGGAACCTTTCTCCTCACAGTGCATCAGCTGGTACTAGAATAGTTTCATACAGTATAGTATCTATCTCTAGTGATCTTATATGTGTGTCCTTTCATATAGTATAGTATCTTCTATTGTGATCTTATACAGTATGTGTGTCCTTTCATACAGTATATGATCTATCTCTAGTGATCTTATATGTGTGTCCTTTCATACAGTATATGATGCATCTCTAGTGATCTTATATGTGTGTCGTTTCATACAGTATAGTATCTATCTCTAGTGATCTTATATGTGTGTCCTTTCATACAGTATATGATGTATCTCTAGTGATCTTATATGTGTGTCATTTCATACAGTATAGTATCTATCTCTAGTGATCTTATATGTGTGTCCTTTCATACAGTATAGTATCTATCTCTAGTGATCTTATATGTGTGTCCTTTCATACCGTATATTATCTATCTCTAGTGATCTTATATATGTGTCCTTTCATACAGTATATGATCTATCTCTAGTGATCTTATATGTGTGCCCTTTCATACAGTATATTATCTCTTGTGATCTTATATGTGTCCTTTCATACCATATATTATCTATCTCTAGTGATCTTATATATGTGTTCTTTCATACAGTATATGATCTACTGTATCTCTAGTGATCTTAAATGTGTGTCCTGGACCACACAGGAGGCTGTGTGGTCCAGTGGTTAAGGAAATGGGCTTGTAACCAGGAGGTCCCCAGTTCAAATCCCACCTCAGCCACTGACTCATTGTGTGACCCTGAGCAAGTCACTTAACCTCCTTGTGCTCCGTCTTTCGGGTGAGACGTAGTTGTAAGTGACTCTGCAGCTGATGCATAGTTCACACACCCTAGTCTCTGTAAGTCGCCTTGAATAAAGGCGTCTGCTAAATAAACAAATATTAATAATAATAATGTGTCCTTTCATACAGTATATGATCTATCTCTAGTGATCTTATATATGTGTCCTTTCATACAGTATAGTATCTATCTCTAGTGATCTCATATGTGTGTCCTTTCATACCGTATATTATCTATCTCTGGTGATCTTATATATGTGTTCTTTCATACAGTATAATATCTATCTCAAGTGATCTTTATATGTGTGTCCTTGGCTTGTGCTATTACAGTGGTAAAACCAGGCAAGTTGTTCTTGAAACATAATATGTATAACATCTTTAAAAATAGATGCTGTATGCTTTATTTTCAAAGAAATGCACTGGGTTGGTATATGTTATTGCTGCTCTGCTTGTGCACCTGGAGCAGTAGAGCCTAACCTTGAACTTCACCAAGGGAGAATAAATCTTAAAGGGATTTTTAGCCCCTAGCTTGGTACTGGTTTACAATTAAGGCTCCTTTTGAAGGAAATATATCTTTAAACTAGCCTTTGAAATGTGAAATGGACCCTTTCCATGATTTGCCTTGAAACTGATCCTTTCTTGAGGTTACATTTGTATAAATCACAATAAATTATCATAGCAAGTAACAGCCATTCCGATTTGCATCCATGCACATAAAGATGTCTTTTTTCATATAATTTTTCTCATGATCCAAAGATTTTTATATGCACTATAGATATAACCAATAATTGATTAATTAATTATTGTTGACAGTGGTTTTTATATTGAGAACATATCTTATATTATATATAATTTATTTTATACTTGCATGTTTTCAGTTGTATTTCACTAACCAATCTGACAGGACTCACTCACAGGACCACCAAACAGCTGTGATGAGATTCCTATACCTGGTAAATGTCTAAGAAGTGTGACGTGCTTATACAGTCAAATATCACAAATAAAGGACTGAGATAAATAGTGACAGTAAGTGGAGTTGACCAATAATCTTGTTGATCAATAATGTATATATTACGCTCAGAGTCAGGATTTAGTCAATTACCGATAAAAATAACCATTTTGTGATTTGAGAATGTACAAATTATCAAAGAACGAAATTAAAGGTTATTTCAGTTTTTGAGCAAATTATTTTGATTAAATTGAGAAATGGAAAATGCCAAACAAACAAATAATGAAACAGAAAGGAGCTTCTTCAATCTTTGAGTAAAGGGATATAATCTAATTGCAAAATGTGCTTTGAGCAAATGCACAGTTCCCGATCAGAGCTTAAAGATGCAAGGCTTCATTTCTTGCAACAGCAACTGTGTGCGTCAGGGCGTTCTGTGCAATTCTAAATGCCACAGCAGCAAGCCTTGCAAAAACAAATGCAGTGATTTGTATGCTTCAAAATCTAATTTTTTTTTTAATGAGCTCTCATTATGGTTTCTTTATATCTATCTAATTTGATTGAACTACTTTAATTTTACCTGACTGTTATTATCTAAACAATCAATAGCCCAGTGGAGCTCTCAATATGGCTTCTTTTGAAAATGTTCATTTACCAAAGTTGTTATCATCTAAAATGAAAACATTTAAGAAGGTTTTCTTGTTGTCAAAAAGCAGTCTCTGTCTTTATTCCACAGACGCGGCACTGTCTGGTGCTGATCGTGGTCTGCAAAACCTGTTTTCTAAAAAGTGGTAGTTCACCCCTTCCTACGATTTATGAGAATATTAAACGTTTAATAAGCATACTTTTCTTTCTTTCTTTCTTTCTTTCCTTCTTTCTTTCTTTCTTTCTTTCTTTCTTTCTTTCATTCACTTAAAAACAATGATTAGACAAACATGGATTGGCATTTGATTTTGCAGTTTAAATACTGTGTATACAGTAGTCTTATAATATGAATGAATAAAGCAATACATTTTTATTCTTCATTTATAATTTGATTATATCGCTTTACTCAAAGACCGAAGAAGTTGTCTGTTCTTTTCTGATTCATTCTTTGCTTGTTTGGTGTTTTCCATTACAATTTGAGCAAAACAATTTTCTCAAAGACTGAAATAACCTTTAATGGCGTTCTTTGATCATTTGTAAATGCTCAAAGCGCAAAATCGTTATTTGTATCAGAGACTGACTGAATGGTATTGCATTTATTAAAGTGTTCACTTTAGTAACACATTGCAGTTTGTTTTCAATCAGTCATCTTCTATACTGTATATGAATGACATATTGTGATAATTAATGACATAAGACACCTGTAAGCATACACTGCAGTGTTATCTATGTTATTTATATTGCACTGCTTTATATATTTCAGACAGTTTCAACAATGTACAGTAATGCACTTGTAAATGATATGATATTCAAAAACATTTCTAGGCTTGGTTCCTTTAACTTCATTTGAGTTAAATCTGTGTGCAAAGGGACCATGATGCGATTAAAGGACAAAAAGCTAATAAAACAAATACATCTTTTGGGAGAAGACGTGAGGGGCATGTAAACAACAATTAATAAATAACTGAAAGCCGCATTTACTGTACATCATTGCTTACAACCTATTAGTGATTATCAGCAACTAGTAATGCTTCATTTAGTTTATTATTAGGGAAAAAAGAGATTTACAACTCATACAGCATTTTAATGAGGCCTGTAAGTAGTCACTTAATTAGACTTAAATGTTAATGAGCAGTTAATATCAAAACCCTGCTTAACTGCTTCTGCTGGCTGGTTGATCTTATTAAAGAGAGATCTGGGTGCATGAACCGGACAGGTGGCAAAGAATAATAATATTAATAATAATACAACCCAAAGTGCGTCACTTCAGTCATAAATACTGACTGCTACAAAATATTCATTGAAATGGAATTCCTGAGTGGGTTAACTTAAACAAATAGCACATTATTTTCACTTAGAGGCTGCCAATTTCAAGAATAGATACAGTTTCGTTTTTTTTCAAACATAACAGGTCATTATTTCACAGCCTTTACTGCAGTCTTTAATTAAGTCATATATAAACGAAAAAAAACAAAACAAAATGAAAACAAAACAAAACAGATTATGTCTATTCAGGTTGTTCAGGTTGTTCAGGTTGTTCAATTCAAAACAATAACAACAACAAGCAATAATAATAAAAAGATGACATCTGAAGTGTGTATAGTACCTTATTATGGTAAAATAAATACATATTTGACCAGTGTAGATTAATGTACATCCAACAATAACAGCGTGTATCCCCTGTCATGATTATGTGCACCAACTTATAGGAATAAGCATCAAGAGAAAGTGGAGCAGCATGACCTACATCCATGTAAACATGTGAGTGCGTTGGACAAACAGGTTCCGACATATTATTCCTAGATTCTGATACTGTCAACAGATTGCGATAAAGAATGTTTTATTTTCAACAGACATTACAAATTCAATGTCTGCATACTAGATGGAATATCTTGTAATTCAGAATCCCCTTTATTATTTATCAATATTTATTTAAAAATAAATAAATACATAAGGCACTTTGAATATAAAGCACAATAGAAACGACCCCATTGGTCACCTGTAGGATGTTAAAAGCAGAAAATATATATTGCAGTAGCGAATGTTAAGTTTTTTACTCCCAGTAAACCCTGGCAGTGCAGCGAGAGTAATCTTTTATAGAACATGTCCAGACTCCCACAGCAGATTGCTGCCTGAGTACTGAGTGTAGTCACCCATGGGAGCACTTGGCACGCAAACAGTTTGAACTCTACCCAAGCCTGTACATGAAGCAATCATAAATTCCTCTGAACAGACATGAAAAGAAATCACAACAATAGCAAACAAACACGCACACACAGTATATTCTCCATCTACGACCCCCTCAGGCAGATTGTCTTATTTACTTAAAATAGAACCCAATGGCTCTTTTTATTGTTCAAATGACTAGATTTGGAGGATAATGGGATTTGCTCATAAAGGCTCTCACGATCACAGTGCATTAATAATAAAGTCATTGAAGCCAATTTGTTACATTCTCATGATTCTATAGCGACAGTTAAGAGACACGGAAAAAGATGTTTTCAATTCATTTACGCTGATAAAGCGTCTCAATTACCCCACGTCTAAAAGCTTCACATCCAGACATTAAACACTTTGAATGTGTTGATGTGTCTGCTTGGCTTTTGTATTCAATTTTTCAAATGTGGTAATACAATACAATATAATACAATAACTTACGATAAAACCTTCATGTATGCATCACAAAACGCTTCACAAAATATCCTAGTGACCAAAAGCAAGGACAAAAAACAACCAAGATTTGTGCATTTCATTTTGTTAGTATGCATGCTGATTTCTGCTAATTGTATCACATGTTTTTTTTTCTATGGATTAAATAACGAGTTCCTGCAGCCAACCAATAATGATACTCTCTAAAGGGCTTTGACTTTTTTGTTCTGTTTCTTGAACATAGTAAAATAACATTAGGTATGCTGAATATAAAATGGCCTTGTTAACTAACCATCAATGAGTATCACAGTGTACAGACACTGGTATGTATCTCCAACAGCACAAAGCCTACCAGAAATTCTCTACTTTAAGCGCCTGTATTTTTTTAATCTGTTTTGTTATTTATATTGGAATATTGGATTTTAAAAATAAAAGAAATCAAGGGATGGAAACTTCTTGTGGTTGACTGGAAATTAAGTGACCATTGGCCCTTTATGCACAACTATGTAGTGCAAATCCCTTTAACGGACAAACATTTACATGTAATGTATTTAGGGAATCCTACATTGAATGAATTGATATTCACAATCCTTGTAAAAGTTGGGCTTATTTGCACAAGTAGATATAGAGATACTTTGGAATAATGTATTTGATTTTCAATAATATATTATAGACGTCATGAGCCCACGGACATTTCCATTCTAAGAAAACACTTGTGAAGTCAGAGAGATCTTTCCGCTTTTCCAAACTTGTTAGTAATTAGTTGCGCACAGCTTAAAAAGGTCTAGTGGATCACATGGCCTGTGAAAATAGGAGCCTTCTTCTGGAAGTTAAACCTAATTACACACCAACTTCTGTGTAATCAAGACTGCCAATCAAAACCCTCCGATATTAGTAAGTTTGATAGACTGGCTCAAAGCTATGCACTTTCTTTGGTTCAGGTCAACATTAGTAACCTATAGAGTGGATATTATCCCTCAGAGGTTTGGTCTTTAATATTGAGCAACATGATACAATCTAACACAAAAAGTCAATAAAAGTTATGTATAAATATCTTTATACATATATATATATATATATATATATATATATATATATATATATATATATATATATATATATATATATATATATATATATATATATATATATATATATTGGTTCATAATAAAATGATCCCTCTGAAGCAGGGATTATCAGCTAGGTATTAACCTTGGCTTTTGTTAAGTACAGTTGCCTTGGGAAGCTTAACTGTTGACTCCATCCTTTATCCAGCAAGTAATTCCCAGGGTTTGTGTGGTAGATACCTCTGGCATTCTTGAGTTATTCTGAAAGACAAAATCAAATCTGAACCTTTGATTCTTCTTGTTTAATGAGTTTCAAAGCAAATGATACTGCAAAGGGAATAATGAATATTTGACCTGCGTTCACTGTGTTCAGATATGAGGAAAACCTTGTAAGCAGCAGTGTTAACATATCTTTCTATTCAGTGTCAAGTAGCAAATTATATCCTATGTACTAATCCCCCCGCTTTCTCATCTTTGGTTCTTAAAGTCATCTTTATCTTTGATTTATAAGCAGGATGACTCAGGACTAACCCTGTCAATTCCAGTTCATAGTGACTGTCAAGACGATGAGCCTCTGATCTGACATATTGATTGGCTACAAGGGAACATTTAAATGAAGAAGGATCTCCATAACGCACAAATACATTTATTTCCCAGCACAAGGTGAAAACAGTCAGAATTCATAAATAGCATGCAAAGAGACTGAGATATGTCTATACTGTTCACAACCCTGCCAAAATAATAATAATAATCTTAACCAGCTGTCTTAATTGAAGAACCCTTGGGAAAAATATCTTATTAAAGCTAACTGCAGGAAAGGAATTACAATGTCCATAAAACAGAAAGCAACGAATGGCAAAGTACAACAAATGCACATTATTAGTATTGGAACAGTATTGCAACGCAAAATGACAGTGCATGTATACTTTGATAAAGGTCTGGTCTGTGGGTGTGTGGGGAATGTGGTATTAATTATAGTTATTCAGTATTAATTATTCAACCTTAATGATACGTCTCAACAATGGTAAATGTTAACAATCAAATGAGGTTAAAGGTTAATATCCATTGTTATTGATAATGCAGAAACAACATATATTGCTAGGTGAAATATAAGAGTCTACTAGTCTTAAGCAGTTACAGAATATTTGCACAATGCTACCTGAAAACTGGGGGTATTTTTCAGGTGAGGACAGGAGGTTGTTATCTTGGAAATCGGTCCCCAATAGGCCACTGTATGTTAAGTTTATAGATATATACAGTACTGTGCAAAGGTTTTAGGCAGGTGTAAAAAAATGCTGTAAAGTAAGAATGCTTTCAAAAACAGACATGTTAATAGATTATATTTATCAATTAACTAAATGCAAAGTGAGTGAACAGAAGAAAAATCTAAATCAAATCCATATTTGGTGTGACCACCCTTTGCCTTCAAAACAGCATCAATTCTTCTAGGTACACTTGCACAAAGTCAGGGATTTTGTAGGCATATAGTCAGGTGTATAATTAAACAATTATACCAAACAGGTGCTAATGATCATCAATTCAATATGTAGGTTGAAACACAATCATTAACTGAAACAGAAACAGCTGTGTAGGAGGAATAAAACTGGGTGAGGAACAGCCAAACTCAGCTAACAAGGTGAGGTTGCTGAAGACAGTTTACTGTCAAAAGTCATACACCATGGCAAGACTGAGCACAGCAACAAGACACAAGGTAGTTATACTGCATCAGCAAGGTCTCTCCCAGGCAGAAATTTCAAGGCAGACAGGGGTTTCCAGATGTGCTGTCCAAGCTCTTTGAAGAAGCACAAAGAAACGGGCAACGTTGAGGACCGTGAGACGCAGTGGTCGGCCAAGGAAACTTACTGCAGCAGATGAAAGACACATCATGCTTACTTCCCTTCACAATCGGAAGATGTCCAGCAGTGCCATCAGCTCAGACCTGGCAGAAAACAGTGGGACCCTGGTACACCCATCTACTGTCCGGAGAAGTCTGGTCAGAAGTGGCCTTCATGGAAGACTTGGCCAAAAGCCATACCTCTGACGTGGAAACAAGGCCAAGCGACTCAAATATGCACGAAAACACAGGAACTGGGGTGCAGAAAATGGCTGCAGGTGCTCTGGACTGATGAGTCAAAATTTGAAATATTTGGCTGTAGCAGAAGGCAGTTTGTTCGCCGAAGGGCTGGAGAGCGCATACGAATGAGTGTCTGCAGGCAACAGTGAAGCATGGTGGAGGTTCCTTGCAAGTTTGGGGCTGCATTTCTGCAAATGGAGTTGAGGATTTGGTCAGAATTAATGGTCTCCTCAATGCTGAGAAGTACAGGCAGATACTTATCCATCATGTAATACCATCAGGGAGGCATCTGATTGGCCCCAAATTTATTCTGCAGCATGACAATGACCCCAAACATACAGCGAAAGTCATTAAGAACTATCTTCAGCGTAAAGAAGAACAAGGAGTCCTGGAAGTGATGGTATGGCCCCACAGAGCCCTGATCTCAACATCGAGTCTGTCTGGGATTACATGAAGAGAGAGAAGCAACTGAGGCTGCCTAAATCCACAGAAGAACTGTGGTTAGTTCTCCAAGATGTTTGGGCCAACCTACCTGCCGAGTTCCTTCAAAACTGTGTGCAAGTGTACCTAGAAGAATTGATGCTTGATGCTGTTTTGAAGGCAAAGGGTGGTCACACCAAATATGGATTTGATTTAGATTTTTCTTCTGTTCACTCACTTTGCATTTAGTTAATTGATAAATATAATCTATTAACATGTCTATTTTTGAAAGCATTCTTACTTTACAGCATTTTTTCACACCTGCCTAAAACTTTTGCACAGTACTGTACATTAACAAACAACTACAAGGATGCCCTTGTGTGTGTGCAAAGCTAATTGGCTACAATGCTTTGGGGTAGTATCCACCCCTGTGGCTATACAGTAAATTACCCTGTACAAATACCTTATTAGGGAAAAACCACAGAATGTACCCAGAATAGGATGTTCTCTATTCCACCCTCTCACTCTTTTACACAGACAACATTAGTGTACATGTAAACCCTTCAGAGATCTGTAGTAGGGTTGTGGGAATCCCAGTATCCCATTTAACACATCCAACAGAATCTTAAGCTGAAGCTTTGGCCACCCAGTAAGCACCCAAAGTCTGTCATTGCAGTGCACGGTGAGTTTTGAGTTGAGTTATTTTTCATGGACCAGATGCAATTCTGCAGTACTGAAAAAATTACTTTTCAGCACCCCAGGCATCTAAGTTTATTGTATTATTTTCTTTTTGTCAACTGAACAGATATTTGTTTAAAATGGTAATTTATTTGTGTCATAAATCAAACACTCAAAAGGCATCTTCAAACCTAAATCTTCTCTGCTGTGGTATGTGTACTGATTACTACTAAATGTCAACTTTAATTATATGTTATAATGGGATCTGGATGGCTGCAGAATTTGTACAATTGTGCAAAGCCAGCTTAGCTAAACAGAATACTTTGTGTATTAATAGGAATAAGAAAATATTCAGGTAAACAACTTATTAAGCGACTTGCTGCTAAATGGAGTGCACTGAATTTAGTTTTTTTTAAATATTATTCTGTTCTTAAATAAAACCATATTTTGTTTAGTGCCTAATTAAACAAATAATACACATATTAATTGATATTCAGCATCTGTCTATTTACTTAGACACATTACTGTACACTTACATGACAAAAAGAAAACGATTGTTTCTATTAAAACAAAAACTGCAACCATGGAAGTTTACAGGTATTTAATAATAATAATAATAATAATAATAATAATAATAATAATAATAATAATAATAATAATAATAATAATACAGGAATTTGGAAAGCACATACAGTCATGAATTCTGAATGCTAATAAGCTATTCACGAGAACTGAGTTTTGCTGAAGATTTCGGCCTCTACCTATTTGAAGGAATTCGAATCAAGAGGTTGCCCTCCATAACAATTTAAACAGCCTGCAGACTCACTTCCCTTGTGAATCAGCACAGACCTGCCAGCTGATTCCCCCTGTACCCTGTGTACAGAATGATGAGGGCTTACATGCAATATTTACATGAACTACATAAAACAAATCCCTGTATTCTGTTTATATTGATGTCTGGTGTATCTCTTGATAGCAAGACAGTTTATTGATGTATTTGGCTTACACCATGTCAGCCTTAAAGTCTCTTGTGATGCATTAATATTTAGTTATATATATTTGCACTGTGCTTTAAACAATCCAAATAAAACTTCTAACTTCAGCACCATGGACAGCATTCCTCTGCAGTGTGGTTCTTTTCAGCAATGTGCTTCTAACTTCAGCACCATGGACAGCATTCCTCTGCAGTGTGGTTCTTTTCAGCAATGTGCTTCTAACTTCAGCACCATGGACAGCATTCCTCTGCAGTGTGGTTCTTTTCAGCAATGTGCTTCTAACTTCAGCACCATGGACAGCATTCCTCTGCAGTGTGGTTCTTTTCAGCAATGTGCTTCTAACTTCAGCACCATGGACAGCACCCCTCTGCAGCGTGACTTCTTTCTGCTGCTTAACCCATTGTTTAATTTTCTTTTCCACTACATCTTTTATAACTGTCCAGAAAACAGTTTTTGA
Source organism: Acipenser oxyrinchus oxyrinchus (assembly GCA_030684275.1). Taxonomy (NCBI): domain Eukaryota; kingdom Metazoa; phylum Chordata; class Actinopteri; order Acipenseriformes; family Acipenseridae; genus Acipenser; species Acipenser oxyrinchus. Next base: position 2,763,731 of record CM060255.1, on the reverse strand, counting down.
TGGTTATTTTAAGCACACAAAAATAAATAAAATAAAATAATTCAGCTCCAGCCTTTCAGCTAATATTCTCCACCTGTGTTCTGCTGAACTCAATGTTTCCTTGGGTTAGGAAGGCAAAACCGGCAGGGACTGTTTCTCATCATTGTGCTACAGTGAACCCTACTGCTCAGGCAGAAACATAATTGGACATTCCAAATTGGGAGAAAAAAGAAACAAGATTAACAACAATAGACACAATAGACAGTTTTAGTTATTCACACTATGGCCCCACATTTCTTATTTTATTAGCATTCATTTTTCATATTATAATAGTTGCAAGTTTATTCAAGCTGATTAAGGCACAGCATTGGCAAGCAGATATTATGTTTCTAAAGATACTGTATATCTGTACCACTGCACCTATGAAGCAAATATTATGTTTCTAAAGATATATCTGTATCACTGCACCTATGAAGCAGTTATTACATTTCTAAAGATATATCTGTATCACTGCACCTATGAAGGCACTCGTCATCGATCATCACACACCAGTCATGATTCAACCATAGCAGGTTTAATTAACTGCAGTAATTAACATGGTCAGTTCATCCAGGAATAACTCTGTTTTGCAGTATCAGCACCAAAAAAAAATCTCATTCTTTATTCTCACTCTAAAAGCTCTTGTGGGCCTCAGTTTTATCATTATCTTTCTTGTGAAAGGCTGTCTTTGTGCCAATCCTTTCCATATAAGACTGCTGACTAAGAAACTGCAAACCGCTGAAGTCCCTTCTAGACAAAAAGTTATTTGTATTTTTTGCACATTATTATGCTCCTGAAATTAACATAATTATTATTTTGAAAAATGTTATTACACACCTGGAAAATGTTATTACACACCTGGAAAATGTTATTACACACCTGGAAAAAGACATGAAGAATGACAATGTTAGTTAATGTTCTGTTTGGTGTATCACATAACCATTTCGCTATGTCTTGTTTTAATATTGTAACAAGTCCTGGTCAGGCTTGCTGTATGTTAAGTTAAATATGGCTTCCTGTTTTCTAGCTATGGAATCTCTGCAGTACTGTTCACCTAAGATGATGGGGGGTGCCAGGAAAGAAGAGGTTGTATAGGTATCACAATCCAGCTCAAGAATCTCACTTCAAGACACTTCCATTTACACAGATCGTAAAAACAACAAACCATACATTTATTTATGTATTTAGTTAGTTAGTTAGTTAGTTAGTTAGTTAGTTAGTTAGTTAGTTAGTTAGTTAGTTAGTGAGTTTAGAGTTTAGTCTTGAGATTAGAGTTGGTAATCTATTTGTTTCACTGATATCTAATGCAACTCTTTACAGTATGACAGATAGTGAGAGGTGAGGCGTTACTTTCACTTGTATGAATTTGAATGTTAGCTGTATAAAGACACTGTTATATTGTTCATGCAGAGCTAGAAATTTAACAAGCCACAGGTGGAGCCCCCATGGGAATCCAGTCTGTAAATAGGATTGAGACTTCACTGTCTAACAATTTGACATTGATCCAGCAAATAACATCTGATAAATGAGAGGAGCTAAATAGTAAATTGATTGTAGGTTTTCTACACAGAATTGTCTTCCCACGTCAAGGGCTCAGATTTTATCAAACATACCACCCCCATACAAAGCCTTTATGATGGCTCTTGCAAAGCGTTGATGTAAAATGTCATTAAGGTTTGTTTTTTGGAACAAATGCCTTTTATATTGTTTTATATTGCATAATGCACTTCATGGTGCATTATACAGCACACTAGAAAGGTAAAGAGGTGCATAAAATATACATTGTGGCTGAAACTACATTCCTTTTATTTATTTCCTGGTTTTCCTTGTTTTATTTATTTCCTATTATTATTTAGATGTACTAATTGTATTTATGTATAGCATACAGAACCACCTAGTGATTACAGTACATGTTACAAATTCTGCAATGATTATATTAGGCAGGCGTTTTTTTTTGTTTGTTTTTTACAAATTTAATATATCATTCCCTGTAAATTATTATGTTTAGAATTACATGACTAATTGCTTTAGGATCTGGCCAGTATGTATTCATTAAAGGCATGACTGGAACAAAGACTAGCAGCTGGCCTAGATCCACTAGAAAATACTTGAGAAACTTGAATAAATGCATGTCCTGTAATGTATTGAAGTCACTTATTTATTTTGTTTTATTTTATTTTATTTTATTTTTATTCAGAGTGCCCACATATTGTACCTCTGATTTTCTTCCTATTTTAGAAAGCCCAGCTACGTTCCCTCACTGCTGCAATTCCCTGTAACAGCACAGGAGAATGGAAGGTCAGTGGATCCTCAGATTCCACACCCAAATCAATGTCCTCTTTACACGCAGGAATGTGAGAGCAGGTTAGGGTGATCTACCACCTTCTGGAGGACCGAGGGAAGCTCTGCAGATGTATGCTGTAGTGTCCAAACCCGCAGAGACTTCGTACAACCAGGATGCAAACCTGTGTTCCATTTTTGACCTTTTACCAGGTGAGCCACATCTGGATCTCAAGTTGCTTATTTTAATCTAAACACATTTAATCAGTTGAATTGGTCACACAGACCTCAATACTATGTGTTGAACAATGTACCTGTCATATTAGAACTGTGATGCAGTTTATTTTTGTACTGATTTAGGTTTCGTAGTTTGAGGTTTAATCCTGTCCCCCGGGACACTGAATTAAAGGTTTTCCACTGTGCTTGTTTATAAAAATAGAGATATGTATGACGTATACGCCACTGGAACATCAATTTCAGAATGCATTCCTATTTCACATATTTTAAAGCCAACTCTCTTAGCACATCTCTTACACCCTTTAAACAACTCCTGTAATTAGCCCTTTTAGATGAGTTGCTTAATTCTGAACACACCCTAGGGTTCCATTTTAATTTACAACAGCTTATAACAGAATCCAAGAACAATACAAACTACAGCTGTGACACTTATAAAAGTTGTGTCACTAAGTACTTTATAATAGCCACTATAAGGATAGCAGTGGTGTTATTAAGATTTAATCCTGGGGATTGTTAACATTCAGCTATCCGAACACAACCATTCACTGGAGTGCACCATGTGGTTTATCTTCTTCAGGTGTATTTGGTTGTATAGAAGAAATCACTCTATAATTAGTCTTTTAATGAGGAAGTGTTTCCTTTTGCTCTTCTCTTCCATTCATCCTTCAGGAGCAATAACATAGCTAATGATGTGTTGTGCTGTATTGTGTTTTATATGTAAGCTATCAATTGTTTTAATTACCTATCTTAAACATTATGTTTGTTGCAATTCAAACTTGAATTTAACAAGTGAAGTTTCTCTCCAATTAAATCATTACAAAAGTAATAATAATACAAATAACAAAAGCTCATAATAATAATAATAATAATAATAATAATAATAATAATAATAATAATAATAATAATAATAATAATAATACTGCTGTGTTGTGCCAAAAGAAATATTCAGCACTGGGTGCATTCAATTAAATATCAAAATAGTTTACACATTTAAATAGGATCAAACCTGGTATTGTATTTACATTTAAAAGATACAAAATCTAACAAGACTCACGCGCACTGTTATAGATGTTGTTTTTCACAGGGTCATTATATTAACAATATAAAGGGCAGCAGTATTTTGATCAGCCACTGTTCAATCAATCACTGATCAATTGAACTCCTTTTTATGTTTCTGTGTCCAATTCTTTGTCAAACCACGAAAAGTCGAGAATTCTTTGGCAAGTACAGTCCATGACTTTGAGAAATGTTCACCTGAAGAATGTGCAGGGAAGTTTTTAATTAGCACACATGCTTGATTAATTCAATGAGACCTCTTCTGCAGTCCACATAATCACAAGGCTTTGGACTGATTACCTGCAAAGACATGAAGTATAATAAAAACGTTGTCAGTGATCCGTGAACTAATGTACCATCTCTTCTTAATGAAATGCCAGTATATCAGGTACATGATATTCGCGATGGGGTTTGAATGTTGGAATTAGGGGATGTCATACAAAAAGGATTGAGAAGCAATTTAATGAGCGGATCTGGAATTTTGAGTCCAACAGGCTCAGCACAATAAAACTACATACAAGTATGCAGATGTGGTCCCCAGTGACTCAACTGCAGTAGTAAAAAATTCAGGGCAATTCAAGCAAGTAGGAGCTCACAGGTTTGAATCCTATCTGTGGCAGGGGCCTTTGTGCTGCTGCAGATAGTTCACCTCATTTTGCTGCAGTGCCCCCTCCTGGTCAGACAGAGACTAGTCCGACTCAATGGCAGCATGCATAAGCTGAAAAAGAAAGGTTGACTTGACAGGTTGCACAGTAAGTGGTTTGCACTGATGCACATAACACCAAACATTATATACTGTGTATATATATATATATATATATATATATATATATATATATATATATATATATATATATATATATATATATATATATATATATATACACACACATTATTCAGCAATGTCATTTTTATCCAAAATGTCAAAATTAGTTATTAAGACAATGCATTTGCACGTTTTATAACAAAGTGTTTATTTATTGCTACTGTATCTGGTGATTGACTGTTAAAACGTTACAATGAAATGTATATACACTGACAATAAACTTTGACAAAAGGGTTGAATATGTTTGTTGATCTTGATTCTGTCCTTTTAAAGCACTGCAGTGTTCTTTTGTCGCTGGCTCAAGGGGAGCTCAGAGAGAGTTACAGTATACTGAAAGCAGCTACACAGCTGTCTATAATTCAGCTTACCAAAGAGCAACAATAAAAACCTCAAGTCATAGGCCTCTGTCCTGAAGTGTCAGACTCAGACACTCAATCATCAGTCTGCTCAATATAAATGTCTGCAGCCTCACTGTGTGCAGGTGCAGGTGATCAATAATCAGACAGAACGATCATCCAGGTGCAATGCTGAGTTAGTGTTTGTAATCCAATTGCCTGATGGCTAAACAACAGTAAATAATAATAATGTTAACAGGCAATACAGTGGTGTGTAGTGCTCTGTTTTAATCCCTGGTTTGGCCTTGTTTAACAATAGTCCCCTTCTTTTTCACCCACGTGTAACACAGACACAGACACAAACACAAGTCCACAGTGCGTGCTCTAGTGCTCGTAGTGAAAATACAGTTCTGGTGATAGAAATGCAGTGGTGTTGATCTGGTTTAGTGCTGGCCTTTGGCGACAGCTCTGGATCGTGTTAGCCATCTAAATAAGAAGAAACAGTGTTATTAACGACAAACAAAACAAACAAAACACTCAGGATTTCACAGCACAGCTTCTCCTTCTGGTTACGTAATTTAACCATTCACAAAGGAACAGATCATATCACTGCGTCCCCTTGAATACCGTCAACCAGAGATGAAGACAGCCATCACTGTGTATTACCCTTAATGTCTACAAAAGGAAACATCTATTCTACTAATAAATTAAACCACAGTGAGAAAAGTTAATTTGGGAAAAAAACTTTTGGTCAGTAATTTACATTTCATTTGTACAATTTTTTGTCTGGAAACTATATTTGTAGTAGTATAACCAATTTGCATTTTGAACTCATAAACAAAAAATGGCCCCCATTAAACGCATGGAAAGACAAGCAGACTTACAGAATATCCTGGAGGCTGAGCATCTGTTGTGTGGCATTCCACCGTGTTTCAATACTGCTCTGTCTGGCCATCGACATCTTTCCTAGTTGATAAAACAGCACGAAACGCAATAGCAAATAAGATTTTAAAAAGTGTGCTGTCATATTTTTGGAACATGTTTGTGGTAATATAATAAGCCTTGCCCAGCTAGATCCTACAGTTTCACAGTGAGCATATGTGCTATTTAACAGAAATTATTATAAGCTCTCTCAGCATTTCAATGTATTTCCATTGTTCCAGTCTTGTACTGTCTATCGGTCTCCCTTGAAGTATAACAATTCATTGAAGAAGACAGCTTGTATGTAGAAGAATGATGGAGTGGTTTGTAATCCCCACATTGCATTTCTCTTCAGTTTTTAACTGTTGATGATAATTGACCGAGACATTTCATTAACCCCCCTCCCTCCCTGCTCTTAGTTCTGAGTCATGTGCAGTGAACCCTGTGTTCCATGTCCTGCTATTAAAGCCATATCCGTCATACTAATCAATGATTGGAAATGGTGCACAGGGAAATCTGAATACAGGCAGGAGAGAAATGAACCTTGCAGCTCTCACTGGCCAGAAACAAATTAATTAGTGGTAGTGGTCCAGGATTGAAGCAATCTTTTAAATACAGTGTAATCTCACACACATATATGTGACACACTTGGGATCCTTATACAAATGTATTGTATTCTGCTTTTCTTTGCTTTGTATTGTACAGTGCTTTGAGATACTACTTGTATGAAATATACTATAATAATAAAATTAGATTTGAGTTGAGTTATATATATATATATATATACAGTATATATATATATATATATATATATATATATATATATATATATATATATATATATATATATTGTGGAAGGGTGGTGGGCAATTCACTGACACAAAAAAACACAGCACTGGTGCCCTGCAGAGGGCGCTGTTGTCCGTGGCCTGAGTACCAGCAATGGTACACAGGACCACAGGAATACCAATACTGGTAAACAGTTAAAAGCTGGCACACTCACAGGTGCTCAAAATAATAATGAAAACAAAAGGCAAAATGAAAAGGTAATAAAACACACTAATAAAACTACAAAATAAAGGTGCTGCTTACGCAGTGCCACCACTGCCGCTAAGCCGGTCAGCTCGGGATCTCCATCCTACGCTGTTATGCACTATACACTGGGGTGGCCAAGGTTCCCCTATCACTACACACGTCCCCTCGGGTACATAACAATAGATTTTAATAAATTGGGAGAATTGGGCATGTTACTAAAAAAATACTTATTACTCGCTACTCGTTTCTTTAAAAAGTGTCCTTATGTCCTTACTTAATACTTAATAGAAAAAAAGTAATACTTTATATTTCTTTCTCTTGTCTTGTCCTGTGAAACAGTTGTTGTGACTATTGTAACTATTGTTTACTTGCTAACTACTACTTTATGCGTCTGGTAATTAATTTATTAACTGTGTCAAACAAGTTTTTACAATTTTTGTAGTATACAGTTTTGGCATATAAGCAATGTACTGTATATTTCCTGACTTTCAATAATTTTGCAGTATGAAGAGAAAATCATACAAACGTTAGAATTCAATAAAACCACAAATAGCAAATCAACAATAACAAAACAAAAACTGTATAGAAAAACAAACAATATAGTGACAAAGGAGTAAATGTAAAAATGATGGGGTGATGCAATTAATGTGGCCACGACTGTGCAAGCAAGCAAACAAACAAATAAATAAATAAAAGGTGTATGTACAGTCAAGCACGAGATATTCTCTCGATCGTGTCCTATTAAACTGCAAAATATGCATATTTTGTTCCTAGTGCCTAGCCGTATTCAATGACAAGACTCAGAAAGTCTTATTATTGCCGTGAGACATTCCGGAAGACATTGCATCATCGGTGGTGAGGCACCGATATTTGAGCAGTCTGACGCGTCACGTTTAAAAAAGAAAAGATCACTAATGTGAGTATACAACAGAGAAAAGGTCACTTTTTTGTGGAAAGTAACTGCAATACTATTATTCAGATAAAATATTGAACGCGTTATATGACCTCGTTATTGACAAAAGGAAGTTATCTCAACTCTGATACACGGTCACTTTTATAGGACCTAATATCAAGCTGAGACACCCGCTTCACTGATTACAGCCATGATGGATAGGTGCAAGCCTTTTACAAGGTAAGCCAGTTATGCATCCTGGCAATATCATTCTAATGAATGGTGTCCATCTCCTGTTTGCTCCACTTTGAGACAGTTAAAGTGAATTTACTAGCATTTTAACAACTAGATCTAAATGCAGCCACTATCTACCTATATTAATCCTGCTGGCATTTCCCCCCAGGGGTGATTCAGTGACCCCTTATTAACATCACTTAAGGCTTTAAAAAAAACAGTAGAATGAGGTCTGCAAATACAATTTGAGGATCTATTATCAATAATCCATTATTATTATTATTATTATTATTATTATTATTATTATTATTATTATTATTATTATTATTATTATTTATTAGCCACTATTAGGATCAGCAGCTGTTTAGGTCATTAAAATATACCCCACTAACTGAATAAGGCCCTTTTATTGTACTGTAATGAACCATGAATTAGGACTGGTGTGAAAGGCAGGAGGTTTCCTTCATATTTCAGAATCTCCCTGTGTTTGCCTATTAGATTCTCTTAGCTGGCAACTGCAATTCAGAACAGCCAAAACATCCACTTGGTGCCGGTCCCCTCAGCGCTCTCTGACTGGATTCTGCAGTGGCTCTGTATAGAGCATGCAGCCTATGCCTCACAGAGCTTGTCACATGTAATTTCAGTTGCTTATATGGTTCACTGAAGGCATGTGTAGTATCACCACACTGCCTTTGTAGCACTGTAATGTATAAGCAAATATTTGCATGCAAAGAAAAAGCTTTTCAGATTTTTTTCCTCATGTGACTTTAGTTTCATCGTATTAAATATTCAATAGGTAACATGTCTCTGCTGATCTGTGGTGGCAGGTTTTGGTTCGGATTAGGTTTTTATTTGTTATTTTTTCATGAGTTTTGTGACTGTCCTTTCAAATCATTGTCAGCTGGATTCTTTGCTGCAGTCACGGAAGGGGTGAACTGGGAGATATTGCCTCACATACAGTACATGTAGAACCTGTTCTCTGTACTTACATGCATGTGTGTATTATATCATTATTTATTTATTATTATTATTTATTTTGATGTATATTCAAACCTGTTTAAATTACTCCTGTTAATGTCATCTGCACTATCACCACTGTCCAGAATACATTGGGAGTCAATGGTGACACACTCCTACTAATATCACTTAATATCACAACTGATTTCCATGTCACTTAATATCACTTTGGTAGACGAAAGAAAGCATGCAATTGACAGGATTACAGTGCAACTAAATACACACTTTCACCCTTTAACAACAGAATCAGCTGATCAGCGGTTACAATGTTATTATTTCACAACCAAGATAACTGTAAGAGTGTACACTGTCCGAAAATCAATATAAAAATAATTAAATACAGTACAGTATCCAGAAGTCCATTAACCCAGTGCCTGCTCTTTTATATTGTGCTTGATGTTCCTTTGGGTTATGGGTTTTATAAAGGTTCATAACTGGTAGAATTGTGCTTTAAAAAGCGGCAAATTCCAGACTAAACTGTGAACTGAATCCACGACTGCACACACCATTGGTGGTGACGTTTAGAGGATTCACGTTGTAGAACTGGCACTGGAATTTATTGGTTGTCTCTTAAAACACTCACAGTTGGTTTGTTTCTCAGTTTTGTTACAATTAAGGACCGTGATGGAGTAAACACGATCCTACTGACGTGTCATTCTGGGCCTGTGATCGGGTAAACACGATAAAAAACGCACCTTGTTTCTTTGACTTACTGGGCCACCATACTTTGCAGTACAGCTTGTTGACGCATATCACTGGATAGGGGAGGGATTGAATGCCTCTGCCTTATTGTTTGTTTTGTTGTGTGATGTCACTCAGTCAGGCATTTATAAATATCAAGAAACAAGTGGATATAAGCAGATCATGTTTCAAGTACTAAATTTATCAGGTGCGTTTTGTTTTCCTTATTACTGATAATAATGGAAAGACAAACTCTTATTTTATTTAGAAATATTTATTTTGAGAAAATATTTGAGAGTAGTCCATTATTACTTATAAAGATCCTGAGAATAAACATTTACAGTGCTCCCCCTTTATAACGTTGTAGTTGGGAGCCATAGTTAAGAGAACGTGCTATTTGTGTTCCACCTTATAACAGGACTGCTACTGTTAGTGTAATGGCATTATGGGGCAAATGGGAGCCATGACCGTATTATAAGAACATAAGAACATAAGAAAGTTTACAAACGAGAGGAGGCTATTCAGCCCATCTTGCTCGTTTGGTTGTTTGTAGTTTATTGATCCCAGAATCTCATCAAGCAGCTTCTTGAAGGATCCCAGGGTGTCAGCTTCAATAACATTACTGGCGAGTTGGTTCCAGACTCCCACAATTCTCTGTGTAGAAAAGTGACTCCTATTTTATGTTCTGAATGCCCCTTTATCTAATCTCCGTTTGTGACCCCTGGTCCTTGTTCCTTTTATCAGGTCGAAAAAGTCCCCTGGGTCAACATTGTCAATACATTTTAGAATATTGAATGCTTAAATCAGATCGCCGTGTAGTCTTCTTTGTTCAAGACTGAGTAGATTCAATTCTTTTAGCCTGTCTGCATATGACATGCCTTTTAAACCCTGAATAATTCTGGTCGCTTTTCTTTGCACTCTTTCTAGAGCAGCAATATCCTTTTTGTAATGAGGTGACCAGAACTGGAGACAATATTCTAGGTCTTGCTAATGCATTGTAAAGCTTTAACATTACTTCCCTTCCCTAAATTCAACACTTTTCACTATATATCCTAGCATCTTGTTGGCCTTTTTTATAGCTTCCCCAGATTGTCTAGATGAAGACATTTTTGAGTCAACATAAACTCCTAGATCTTTTTCATAGATTCCTTCTTCAATTTCAGTACCTCCCATATGGTATTTATAATGCACATTTGTATTGCCTGCGTGCAGTACATTACGCTTTTCTATATTACATGTTATTTGCCATGTGTCTGCCCAGTTCTGAATGCTGTCTAGGGCTGGGACCAAATCAAAACTTTGACAACCACCTAATCGCATTTAACAAAACTGTATTTAATAGAGTTTTCTTTTTTTGTGAGTATCTTATTTCTTCTACTCAAAAAAAAGAAAACTATTAAATACAGTTTTGTTATAAAAAAAAAAACTGGTCCTGGGCGAGCATCCCACTGAAAAACGCTTGGTCCTTAAAGGGTTAACATGGTAAAAATGTCATAACCAAAACAATATTAATCACCATGATATGCTGTGCCAAGGCAAATTATCTGAGAAGCATCAAATAATTGTAACACTATAAAACTATCAGGAAGCATCACTTTTTCTTAGTCTGAAAAGGTTAAAACAATTGTATCCCTCTCTAAAAGTTCCTATACCTTTGCTTCAAAAGAGTCACAAGATCAAAAAGACAACTGAAAAAAAATATGTATTGTTGGTTTAAAAGGTTATGCTGCCTTCCACCATAAATCAAATACAGCTCTCTCACTTATATTTACTTTAAAGAAGTTGGCCATTTTCTTCAAAGTCTGTTCTCCAGAATGAACCACATGGAATGAGCAGTGTTGTATGATCACTGTCATTGTGGATTCTGAGCCCTTTCTGTGAGATGAAAGGAGCCTGGCCCCTTTGCACAGTGGTTACAGTGCTAATTTGCGGTGTGTGTGATCTGCTCTATTACATTACTGTCGTGACTGAGAACGCAACGATTGACTGAAACCAATTACCAAGTGGTAGCAGGGAGCATGTGACAGGCAGTGTTGTGTGATGCTTTGACAATCCGGATTGTGAACCCTCCCACTGAGATGAGAAAAGCTCTGTAACCACTAGTGTAGAAGACGTTAAGACATTTGCCTTTGGTGTGCGTGGTCACAGTTCACATCCAGCCTCCTTTCAGCTCTATATTGAAATCTACCTGATCTACTGTCTTCTCAAATTGTGAAGTCATGTGACAGACAAAAGTGTGTACCACATATTGCAAGTGTTTCCATTTCTTTTGTCTAGCCCATGTCCAGTATCTGGCCTGAAACACTAATCCAATTGACTGGAATGTAAAGATAGTGAATTTTACTGTTGTTTTAAGAAATACTGCATAGCATGCATTTAAGGTAATTGGAGTAGAATGAAATATAGTTTCTCATCAAGCACGAGTTTGCTGTAACGTAAAGTTGAATCAATCCATTGATTTGTTTTTATCATTCAAAGACAAATTGTCTGCTGACCTTCAGAACAAACTAAATTGCACTTTCCATTTTGTCACAGTTTGCGACATTTTGTTGATACAGAACATTGTATGCTGCTGGATTGATTTCTCTTTCTGTAAAACTCCCACTGACTAACATTTCAGAGAGCATAAAAAGCTGCCCTGTTATGTACTGTATTTGAAAACCTTCTTTAGTTGTTTTGTGAAATACTTTGGGGTATGCAATACAGATGAGTAACAAGATACTGATATAATATAAATATACTAACAGGTAAAATCAAGTTTTTAGACTGACGGATATAAAAGAACTGGCACTTTGATACAATTATAAATTATCATGGTCCAATGACATTGCCTTCTGTCTGGTTGCGTTAGCCAATATTGTACCTAACAATGCACTGTATTTGTGGAGCAGTTGCAATGCATTACATTGCCCAGTTAACTCAGGTTTGTCGAAGTTGAACCCATTCTCTGCTCTCTGAGACAATGGCAAAAGTGCAGTATTGCTGTGTCTGTGCCATGCTCTCACCACCTTCTGCCCACAGTGAGATGAGCCGGTTTTCAAGAGGCTGCCTTGTACACATAAAACATCAATCCTCCAATTTAAAGTGGTCGTTTAGCTTAGAGTATCATTCTTTCTTAAAATGTGTTACTCATGTAGTACAAATATATTGCCAATTTTAATTACAAAAGCTAAAAGTTGACAGAGGCATAAAAAAAAAAATCTAAGATGGCCACCAGATAAATAAAGAAGCTACATTTGGTGCATAAAAAGTTGTTTTGTATGTTTTCTTAGAATTCCTTAGAATTTGAAAATGTACCAATAAATACTTCCTGTTATTCAATAGCACTGTTTGTCTATCTTATGTGACAGAGGGGGAAATAATTTTACCATTTTATTTTAACTGCGGAATAGCGCAGATTAAAAAAAAAATATCAGAGAATTGTTAATTTTTATTGCGAAAAACTTGGATCCCTGGTTATTATGCACAGTTACAATGTACTTAATGTGTACATTTATTTATTTACATGATATAACCCTAACTCTAAACCTTTACCTAATCCTTACCCTTTCCTGATACAATTGTATACTTACATATATCATGCACAAATATTTACACGTTAAGTACATTGTAACTATGCATACTAACATTGTAATTATGTCTAATTACACATGTATTTACTATGTAACTACTATGTAAATACACAGTCATTACAGACACTGAATGTAAAGTGTTACCCAATGGCTTGTCCACCTGACCCTCCTGCTGGCATAACATGTTCTTTATCTTGTTCCATCAGCTGCTGTAGCTTTATGATGTGGCAATCAATGCTATAAAGGACAGGCTCTATTGAAATGTGAAACAAAGCAAAGTATTTCAGTGGCAAGTCTAAGAAATGTGTCACTTCGTAATATAATGTGTGAGTGTGTATTATTTCATGATCACTTAATCCTGAAAAAGCTAATGTTATTAGAGTTTTGTGATTCCGATATATACACTATAGACACAGAGATATATAATACTGCTGTACATAATCTTTTAAAATACTGTGTCAACTGAGAACAAATGGCTTTAGCGAATTGTACTCAATTCATGTTTTTTTTATCCATCATTATTATATCAATATCTTTATCAAAACTGTAGCTGTACCTATTATTTTACAATGGAACAGTGAACTGAGATTTATAGGCAGTATATAATGCAAGTTAAATATTATCGATTCTTTCTATTAAAATGTATATGAGAAGAATGTTAGTGCAGTGAGAAGCAGCAGACTGAAATGAGAACACAGTGACACCCGCACAAGCAAACATAAGGTTGAACTTGGACTCCAAGCATTCCTATTGAATGTCACTGTTCTGATATAGAATTCATTGAATAAACAGAATCCATGGAGAACAGTCCATTTCAAACTTTACTCGTTTCCCAAGAGAATGTGACTTTTATTATAGCTCTTAGACATGTTTCACTTCAGGCACACGTTATCAGCAGATTTACCATTGACCTTCATAAGGTCAATGGAGGGTAATGGTCACAGTATTAGCTGTGAGTTGAATAGCATTTAGCAGATATAACTGATGGTGCAATTACAAATCTCAAGCCAAAGTCATACTTTTCAAATAGGAACAATCCTATCTTAAATAGATGAACTATTTCCCAGGAATGACAGTGGTGAATACAGCATTCATAACTACATTATTTTTATGTAGTGGCCAACTACTGTATGATTACTAACCCTGACTGATCTACTGTACCGTATATAAAAATGATGCTCTAGTGAGTCTGTCCTTGTCTCTCCAAGGTCATTGTTTAACTCAGGCTACTACAAGGGAACAGGGCAGCAGAGCAAACCAGTTTCAAATTATAAGGAAATGTATTTTGTTACAGAAAAAGAATATGAGAGAAAGCAGTGTTTTTCACACTTTAGAGTCTGATCCATATTGCATGTGGGTGAGTGCTATTGGTTGGTGGCTAAAACATGCAACTCAGAAAGTGAGAATTTCAGTGCTCACAATGAAAGACACAACTTTCAAATGGAATAGAGGAATTTAACCCAAACCCTAACCCTAACCCTAACTCTATCCCTAACCCTAACTCTAACCCTAACCCTAACCCTAACCCTAACACTAACTATATCCTTAATCTAAACCTTTTTCAGATACAATTGTGTACTTACTTATATATTGTGGAAAATATTTACACATTAAGTATATAACTCTATATAATAACATTATAATTATGTGTAAGTACGCATGTATTTACTAAATAACTGCTATGTAAATACACAGTAATTAGAGACACTTATTGTAAAGTGTTACTAAAAAAAACACCAGGAAAGAATACACAGACACACGTGGAGCCTAGTTTTCTTTACTCAGCAGCATTTGTTGTTTGAATTCTACTTTACCTTCCAATATTTTAAGGGCAGCACCTGCAATCATTTACAATTTTGTTTTGTTTTTAAATCAGCAAAACTCTTGGCACGTACTGAGGTGGACCTTTGTTTGTTGTATTCTTTTCATAAATGTATATGTTGGGCATATACTGTAGGACCTTTTCACTACCCTCAATATTTCACAATTCTTTGATGTACAAATCAAATCGCAAAAAAAACAAAACAAAACCGGTAGTACTGTTCCAACCTTCGGGATTCTTACTGTATCAGTATCAGGCAACCTTTCCCATAACTGCAGTGTGAGGAGATCATTCTCACAATGTAATTATAGGAATACAGCTGACAACATTAACACAATGAATGACTGCTGTCTGCAGCCTAAAATGTGTAGTTTATTGTATAGAGTACCTTATTAGAAACACGCTAGCCTGTAATGGGAATTTACAGTATAAGAAATACATTTCCCTCTCTCAATTTCATTGTGAAATAAAAGGGCAGGTAGATTTGAACATATTTCACTTCTTATGTATTCCAGGCCATTATCTTGATACAGTGCATGTACTCATCTATCATGATAATTAAGATTAAAATACATATCCATAGACAGTTTCATCACCATTCTTTATGTTATAATAACAGGAGCCACTGAGGCATCAAGAGCTTCAATGTTAGGATTAGTGTCTCTCATTTGCATAAGAAACTGATAGGTCTAAAATGAGCAGATTTGTGACAGGCATACATCCCACCATGACTATAGGGAAAGCACTTTATAACATCTCTCCTCTAGTTGGCCCAGGCTATTTACTGTTAACGAGCAGCCTTTTAACAGGAAGTGGAAGTATTATAGCAGAGAACCTTGGAATAAGATAGACATGCTGGGGATAATGTGCCAAGCAGGAATACTCTTCACTATTTTGAGTTCTGGTGACAGCTTGTACTCAGCGTGGGTGTGGTCATTCAGCCCAAGAAAGATGGTACTATCACAATCGTTTACCTGACAGATGCATGAGCTGTGTAGAGTTTAAAAAAAACAAACTAAAACTCTACTGTGTTAAAGAGATGTTTGAAACACATTATTTTGAGAGCCAGGACATTTTCCGCAATGTTTGTAACAGTGTAACCTTTAGACACCTGTTCAATCTTTGGTAATATGGCCCAACAATTCAAAATGCACAGGGAGAAACTAAACCACCAAAAACTAAAATCCAGTATGATAACTGTAGTGTAAAGGGTTTTTTTTAACATTACAAATGTAAATTAATGTTGGTGTAACTAGAAAGCTGACAAAACACCCACTTTACTTACTTCTACTTCCTAATATTCTTAAGTTTCTCACAAAAGAAATATACATATATATATATATATATATATATATATATATATATATATATATATATATATATATATATATATATATATATATATATTCTTGAATTTCTGATTCTCTGATTTGTGATTAATCCTTGTACTGAAAGGGGCATTGTGAATTCTGATTCTCTGATTTGTGATTAATCCTTGTACTGAATGGTGCATTGTGAATTCTGATTCTCTTTGTGATTAATCTTTGTACTGAATGGGGCATTGTGGTAAGGATAGCGTTGCTGGCAAGGCTGTTACTTCCAGGAAGTAGACCCAGAGACAAACGCTGCAGTTTAAGCGCTAGTGCGCACGTTTAATACAAAACTAACAAACACACAAAACAAAGAAATAGGTGCAGTGGCTAAAATACACAAGTGAAACATACAACAAAACTACAACCATTCGTTCTACAATAAATTTACCAACACTGTCTATCTCCCATGACTCCACTCACCTAAACGCCAACTGAAATACCTGTGATTACCCTTTAGATTAGGGTTGGCCATGCCCCAGCTCCGGAGCCCTGGAGCCAGCTCCAGGACATGGAGCCGGAGCGTAGCTTGCCAGTTTTCTGAGCTGAGCTCCGGAGCCGGAGGAGAGCTGGAGCTGGGGATGCTGGAGCCGGAGAGGAGCTGGAGCTGGGGATGCTGGAGCCGGAGAGGAGCTGGAGCTGGGGATGCTGGAGCCGGAGCGGAGCTGGAGCCGGAGAGGAGCTGGAGTTGGGGATGCTGGAGCCGGAGCGGAGCTGGAGCTGGGGATGCTGGAGCCGGAGCGGAACTAGAGCCGGAGAGGAGCTGGAGCTGGGGATGCTGGAGCCGGAGCTGAGCTGGAGCTGGGGATGCTGGAGCCGGAGAGGAGCTGGAGCTGGGGATGCTGGAGCCGGAGAGGAGCTGGAGCTGGGGATGCTGGAGCTGGAGCGGGGCTGGAGCCGGAGAGGAGCTGGAGCTGGGGATGCTGGAGCTGGAGCGGGGCTGGAGCCGGAGAGGAGCTGGAGCTGGGGATGCTGGAGCCGGAGCGGAGCTGGAGCTGGGGATGCTGGAGCCGGAGCGGAACTGGAGCCGGAGAGGAGCTGGAGCTGGGGATGCTGGAGCCGGAGAGGAGCTGGAGCTGGGGATGCTGGAGCCGGAGAGGAGCTGGAGCTGGGGATGCTGGAGCCGGAGCGGAGCTGGAGCCGGAGAGGAGCTGGAGCTGGGGATGCTGGAGCCGGAGAGGAGCTGGAGCTGGGGATGCTGGAGCCGGAGAGGAGCTGGAGCTGGAGCTGGGGATGCTGGAGCCAGAGCAGAGCTGGAACTGGGTCAACAAAGCAGTAAATAATTCCTTCTACAAAAAGTAATAGTTGAAGTAACAAATACCTATGCCTCAAACTGTAAATGTGGGCATCATAACCAGAAGGAACAAATGGAATATGTTTAGTTCTTGAGATACACAGCGGAACATATAAATCTAGGACTTTGTTTATTGGCTTCCCACACTCTGAATAGCGTGCTGTTAGGTTGTTGTCACTGCCAGACATTGACCAAGGAAGCTTAACTGATTACCTCAATCTGAGTTATTTACACAAGCAGGTATTTCTCTTGTTCCACACAGTCTGGGGTCTGTAAATGAGCATGTGGATTAAATAAACACAGATTTCAATTATTACAACTAAAGCAATTTGTAAATGCAAACAAGCAGTTCCTTTCCACTTAATGACACATACTTTAATTAAACTGCTGCAAATTACATTTCATTATTTACATGAAATCCCTGTGCTGCCTCTTCATCGACCGATTCAAAGACTTAACTCCCTTCCTGTAGGTACTGTTTTCTGTGGTTGAGACACCTTAACATAACATCTGTCTTAAAATTGAAAGATAAATTATTCAACTATTGGACAATCAGTAACTAACATAAATAAATAACACTATAGGAAATGTAGCACTTCATTTACACGTGGATTCATTCAAAATAAACTCAGCAGAACCTCTTTATGGCCCATGTGACTTTGTCCTGTGACACTACTCTATCATTCTAACACAGCGAACATGCCAAGGAAATGTACTGAGCACAGCAATGCTTAAACAAACACACCAGGAAAGTTTCATTGAACCTGTCTGTACAACAGGGAAATAAAACTGCAGCAGTATTATTTGATTGAATTATATTGGCATTCTGAAATACCTCTTTTTTTTCTGCCCGCTGAGAAATATTGGCATCTTGTGATATTCTACTTTGTATCAAGCTCCCTTATGTTTTGCTGACAACATATTGCTGTCCACTAGATGGTGCTGGCTCTTCGCTAATATAAAGACATTTAGCCTGCACTACAGATGTCTTTGACAGCTGAAAAGCAGCTCATGAACTTAAGATGTACCCAGACATTTTTAAAACAACTATATTTGAATAATTGCAAACACCATAACACCAAGTTATTTTCAATATTAACACAAAAATTGTGTTTCAGTGGGAAGCATGACCTACTGTGGGGCAATTAAAGCATTTGATGGAATCTGAAGATTGATGTCATTCAGGTGTTTAATTAAAAGCCCTTATATCAAAGCAGTATTACCAAATTAGACCCTCCTGTATATATCTTTTTTTTGTTGTTGTTGTTTTGCAAGTCTGATTTTTTTTGATCAGTCGCTAGGGAAATGTTGCAGCAGAAAAAAATACATATTGTTAACCTTAAATAAAACAAAGACGTCAAAGTGAAATAATTACTGCTGCTCACAGCTACTGAAATGTTCCACCAGATTAAGCTGTAGTTGAAATGTTGCCGTTTTCATTTTCTGAAGGTCGTGAAATCAAGAGCACTTCAATAGAAAAATCTATAAGTCCATTTCCTCTGCTACCATTAAATCTATATATCATCATCATCTATATGTCAGAATACAGATCTTATTGCACTCGTTCCTATGAGTTTTACTAGTCTTGACAGCATTTGTTTGGTTGTTTAAAAAGTTACGTTGGTTCAAGAAATATCACTGAGGGGTAAACATAAAAATATCATTGTGTACGTTTATAGCATTAGATTTCTGCATCCTGATTTGTAAATGTGATATTTGGTAAGAGTGATTATAATACTACATTTTAAACACAAAGTGAAATAAATAATGATGTCATATTGATTGAATGACACTAGTGATATGCCTTTTCAAAACCACACTGTACTGTTCATGTCTTCCCTTACATTAGGATTTCCCTATAGAAGCCTTAACTGAAAAATCCACATTATTATGAGCAATGGCAGCTGCATTTGGAGCAAGGATACTACAGTGGTCCTGACACTGATGAAGGTTCAGCTCAGTGCATTTGTAACAAGCTTGCTATGGTGGTCCTGACACTGATGAAGGTTCAGCTCAGTGCATTTGGAACAAGCATGCTACGGTGGTCCTGACACTGTTGAAGGTTCAGCTCAGTGCATTTGGAGCAAGCATAATACAATGGTCCTGACACTGATGAAGGTTCAGCTCAGTGCATTTGGTTCAAGCTTGCTACGGTGGTCCTGACACTGATGAAGGTTCAGCTCAGTGCATTTGGAACAAGCATGCTACGGTGGTCCTGACATTGTTGAAGGTTCAGCTCAGTGCATTTGGAGCAAGCATAATACAGTGGTCCTGACACTGATGAAGGTTCAGCTCAGTGCATTTGGTACAAGCTTGCTACGGTGGTCCTGACACTGATGAAGGTTCAGCTCAGTGCATTTGGTACAAGCTTGCTACGGTGGTCCTGACACTGATGAAGGTTCAGCTCAGTGCATTTGGTACAAGCTTGCTACGGTGCAACATTAGAAAAAGTCTTTAGTTGTATACGGTAGTTTTTCCAGGGGAAGGTGATTACTGTAATGCTGTTCCGGGGAAAATACATGAAAATAGCCATATGCAAATACTGCAAATACTGCTCTGAAAGGGAACAATGTTGCCTATTTATAAAAATGTCTGGCAGAATCTGTGTAAGATTGAACAAATCTCTTTTAAATGGCATTTTTTTTATTAGACAGTCATGTAACAAAGGCTATACATATATATATATATATATATATATATATATATATATATATATAGTGTTGAACCGCTGGTCGCCGATAAACTATTTGAATTTCTTCTCTGCTTAGTTTTTTTAGGCATTGAAAGCAAAGAAGCATGCCTGGATTAAAACACAATCCTTAATGCAGCAGGTAGCTCTCTACAGGATACAGACATGTGCTCAAAAAGTTCCATTGTGGTAACTGTATGTACTGTATGTGTTGCAGGGTGTGGGCTGTAGATGATTTTTACAGCAATTGCACTCAACAGCAACAGGCTGGATACATTTAACATATTGGATGGGAGAGCTGTGGTAAATTATATGTGCTGCTAAGGCAGGGCAGGAAGTTCCAATCATTTGGATACAGAATTAAGCTGGTAGCACAATCGAAAACAATACTTCACATGCCATGGTAGCACATTCAATCCAAGTAATACCCTGTGAGGTGAACTTGGCAAAAATCTTCCGACAAGACATTGCTAACTATGATTACTTTCTTTCTAAGAAGGTGTATACTATTTGTAATGTAATGCTTCTAATAAAACGACCACCTTGCACACCACCGTTGTGTGGAATATAGTATTAGCAGCAGTTATGTTGCTGATATGCATGGTCTCTGTGAAGTCTCCTGATTGATCAAAGCAACACGAGAACTAAGCAAAGTGGGAGTTACTGTACATGTTTTATTTAATCTCTATGAGGTTTGCACATCGAATACAATACATCATTTGAAATGTACCAGCAGTAGAGTATGCGTTTATAAGAAACTGTGTTTTCCTTCAGTAAATTCATATCTACTCAAATTAACTGCTGTATGCATATGTATGTTAAGTAGATATAGCAGGATCATTGTATAGCATCCCCCCTAAAAATGTAGTGCCTTTTAAAATGAACTTCATATCTGTGAGTTTAAATTAAGACGTTAATTTATACCTGTCATGGATTTACTTTGCACTAGACATCTGACACCAGCTGGAGCTTTAGAATCTAACAGCCCATGAAACATCTCATTCACCGAGCTTGGCTGCACATTTATTATAGTCCAAGAGCTGACTTATTCTGCTGCTAATGGCTCATGCTATCATTGTATTCTTCAATAGAATATACATTTCTTCTAAATTACACAGCATTCAATACTTGATTTTAAAACAGATAAGTGAAATAACATATAATTGCTAAGTGGGTGTAATTATCTCTTATGAAGTGAGCAATCAATATCTCTTCTGCTCTTGATTTAACAAAAAAGGAAATCTGTTGTTTGACTTCCTCTCTCACAAGATAATAATCATAGCTTTACAGCGTGCCTAAGAGACAGGTGACTGCCGCTTTATTGATAGATACTGAGCGCATGTTTTACAGTGGCTGTATTCATGCATTCTACTTCTCTGTCTTCTTCAGGAGTACTAATAAATAACAGTTGCAGCATGAAAAGTATCTCACATTGAAAATAGCAGCTAGTACCAAAGCTGTTCACAGCAGTTTTTGGACGTTGCTGTGGCCATCAAAAACTGAGTTTAAGAGTTTGTCGGGAGCTGTCACCATATAAAATGACCTACAAGCTTCCATTCACCTGCAGTAAAAACAATGCACAGACTGAAGCACAAGCGCACTTTCATCGCACAGCCCATACACTATTGACAATACAAGTGTATTACTGCCATTCAGGCATACTTCTCAGCATGTGGAATGGGACCAAATGTGACAGAAACGGAAAGCTCTGCTGTCACAACAATACTGCTGCAGCTGCTTGAAGTCAGTGATGATGTGTTCTGAATAAACAAGGAATTTGGCTCAAACCATTATTACTGTTTTGTCATTTCAGTGTTAGCTCAATCATATGTTGGCTCTCCAGAGCAGATATTGCATTAGGACAGCAAAGATGCATGATGTATGAGTGTAAAACCAAAATTGTAATGTAATCCCTTCAGAACTTCTTCGTTTATCAGTCCTTTATCTACATTGTCAAGTTCTTTAATTCTCTAGTAGCATAACGGGAGGCAAATAAGAGCATAAACTCCTATAGTGCTTTGTTTGTGTTCTAGCTCAAATATTTTCACATACCCAGACAACATTTAGGCATGGGTACTGCTTGTGGCAGCCCAGTTCTACACTTTTGACATCCACACATTAATCTGGGCGCATGCAGGTATTTCCCCCTTTTCAGGGAGAGTTGCCCACAGGGAGTAATGGTTCTGGACTGATAACTGCGCTGTTCATACATTTCTATTGGATCACAAAGGGCTATTTTGTTGGGTATCCCTTTCATCCAGAATATCAGGTTCGGCCAGAATTCACTATTTTTCATATCAGAGGCTTCCCAAGCCTAAGTCTGCTCTTTATCATTGGTAGGGAACCCCATGAGAGATGAAGTTGGTTCCGCCAAAGGGTCACACTCAGAGGCTGTAAAGGACATCCATTCAAAAGGATATAATGCCTTATGCAAGATTAAAGGGGGTCAAGGGTTACTTGTGACAACATGCCTCATCTGGACAGGAGGGCTCTCCTGAGGAACCCAGATTTAAGTCTTGAGATTTGCTTTGGGAGTTAGGACTCAAGCTCAGGTAAATCTCAAATGTATCTATCTATCTATCTATCTATCTATCTATCTATCTATCTATCTATCTATCTATCTATCTATCTATCTATCTATCTACTAGTATATATACATTTCACTTAATTAAACAAAAACTCCCACTGTACTGGATAACATCCGAGCAATGTCATTATGAAACAACAAACTAACTTAATCAAGCAGTTGGGGAATCTATTTGAAAACCAATAATTAACAAGCATCACCTAAAAGTCTCCTAAAACTAGCAATGCCCTCCAGGAAGGAATGCCTCGATTCACATAAAGCTCCAGAAATGCACAATGTGTCAATCAAAAAAGCCACTGCAAGAATTGAAAATAATGGAAGAGAAGGTAAAAACAAGAAAAAAGAAATTCTGCTTCCTAAATACAGAACTCCGTTTGGGAAATAATCTTATTTTGTTTACACAGACAACAGGGAACAATACCAGAGGCAACAGCAGACTTTTAAATGAGCAATTCTGCACAAACTAACCAAAAACGAAAACGAGGCCTTAGACTGCATCTGCAGCAGTGGCAGAGCACAATGTGCTCACAATCTAACTGTGCTGAAATTCAGAATCTGAATTCATGAGATAACGTCTGGTGGCCTGCAAAGTTCTGCCTATAAATGTGTCTATCTCCAAGTCCCAACAGTGGTTGATCAAACACCCCCTGATAGTGTAATTGCATAGAGTTTTGCATAGCATAACAGTTGCCAGTGTTGTTTTGTAATGAATGTAAATAATGTAACTGTTTCCAACAAACCAATGCAACAATAAGCAATCATATGCATACTCTTTTGCATACATTCCATGATCCTCAGCGGAAGTATAATGGTAACATTAGAGCACAATGAGATGATTTAGTGTTGACACTACAATGTACTATGCTGTATCTTTTGCTGTATAATGGCACACAATTTTAATTCCAATAGTGAAATAATAAAGGAGCTCTGTATATTACATTGTTTTATAAAATACACAAATAGAATACCCCCTAACCGCTGCAGTCTCCTTCTTAATGCTGGCTCAAGGGAGAGAGCGACTAAGACAGGATGCTCTTTCTTCAGCCCAATTCCTGGCCAGCGAAGTTGTTCATTACTCAATTTCCAATCAGGTAATGTATTCATCCATCTGATTATATTTAAGGCTTTTTTTCAATTTGGAAAGAAAAATCGCTTTTACAACAAATCTCACAATTCAGACATTCGTAAAGCACAAACAAAGCCTGCTGAAACTTTTTAAGGTATATTTTGGTTGAAAAGAATTTCCTTTAAAGCTTTTCCAGGCAACTAAAGGGTTTGAAATGAACTTTTCCATGCACTAGCCACCAGGGCTAGTGGATGGAAAAATCCACCCGCCTCACAGACATTTTACCGGCCAAGTATACTGTTTGTTGACAGTTCACTAAAAATGCAGTTTAACATGTGTTGCAATGTGCTTTTAATATATTTGATAAGGGAACAAAAGAAACTGAAAACACCATCAACATATCGGAGCTCCTCTTCCATGACAGCACTGTCAGTAGAACCAGCTGACATCACTGACAGAAACTGCAGCTTTTATTTGATCTTGCAGCTGCTTTCTTTTTCCTCAGCAATATAGTGCAGAAATACTCTTGCTTGTTGTCATTACTGTAAATACTTCCTTGATTTAGCCCTTTCTGTTCATCAACCCTATAGAGAGAATCAGATTCATTCCAAAATAATTAATCATTTTCAACAAGATATGCTGCTTGTCCTTACAAAATGAAATGAAATCTACTGAGAAAAATCTAAATAATTATATTTTAAGAGACTGATATTATATTTTGAGAAATTATCGTATTGTTAATATGGTTTCATTGTCTTTTGCGATTTGTAGTGACTTTAGAACTCTGCAAACATAAAACCACCCTAACGTACTTACATATTTTAAGACAGCCGGGTAGTGAATAAAAAGTTCTATTAAATATATTTTTATTTTGCGATTGATGATTACTGGGTTACATCGATTACATTGATTTCAAAACTGCTGAATTGACGATATGCACACGCTGTTCTCTCACCCTGCAACAGGATGAAAATGCCAAATCCCCCTTTCCAACATACAATACAATTCCATATTTATTTTTTTGTAGAAGGGACACTGTTTTAATTTTAAGTGGGACGAACACGTTTATACGTGCTTTAATGTATCAAATTATGAATTAAAAACTCCTTACACAACAGCATTGTACACAATAAAAATGCAATACTTACTCACATATCCAGACAAAATCTGAGAAAGGCCTCCCATTATTTCCAATTGCATGCACAGTCCTAAACATTATTTGCGGCTTTTAAAAATGAGCTGCTTTGAGTGAAGCTAAAGCCTTATCTGCTTGTGTAAAGGCTATGTGCGCCTGCTGCCTTCGCTGCAGAAACCCCCATGCAATGTTGATGGCACAATTCATGCTCGTTGACACTCTCCAACTTCCAGTTACTTGTTCATGCCACAAATTGATTTTTTTGTTTGTTTTTCTTTTCGGAATGCAAGCATTATTCCGAGCCATCCCTGAGTTTGTCCGTTGTCATCAATTTTCCACTTTTCATTGAACTTGCGAACCCTTTTATTTTTTTTCTCTGGTTTTAGATAAATGGTCTTCGTCCATCTGTTTCCTTTTAGCGGGCTTTTGGCACCTTCAAAATGTCTCCACATGATGTGTACAGACAGTATTTACCACAGATCACTTGATTGCAACGTGTACAGTATGATTAAAGCTAGAGGGCGTGAAATCATTTAAACTCAAGCCAAGCAATAAACAAATAAAAAAACGATCCGCCACTGTGGTATGTAAGTATGTGAAATGTACCCGCCACAGACAAAATTAACCAGCATTTGGTGGGTGGGCGGGTGCTGATTTCGAACCCTGCAGCTACCACCTGTTCTGTTCATCTTGTCTGTGTCTTTCACAATATATCAAGCATACCAAGTGACATTGCATGAGATGTTGCCTTCATTAGTCATATAATGTTTGTCCAATAAGAAAACATGAAGCCATCACCGAAATTAGGTACATTTAGCGTCCATGGTCTGTATTTGTGCACATAGGGACTGAGTCCCCTTATACTTGGGGGTCTGGGGAGTGAAGCCCCCAGGAAAATAATCTAAATTACAATGATTGACTGCACATACACAGCTGATGGGAGAATTTCAGTCATGTTTTGTACCCTAGATTATACATTAAATTGCTTCCCAAACTATAAAGCTTTGTGACAGGGCTAGGACATGAAAAGGGGGCAGGGCAAAGCCTTGTGTAAAATGTGGTATTTTGTTTTTGTATTGTTTATTTATTTTAGAATGGGGTACCCCTCTGCCCCTGTGTTTAGTGTGTTTTATTTTGTATCTGTTTTGTTTTATTATGATTTATGTATTTATAAATATGATGGTGAAGCCGTGTGTGTGTGTGTGTGTGTGTGTTATTGTTTGTTTGTACTTTTAAATACCTCGTGGGAACGTGTGACTGGCCGGCAGTCACACGTAATTAATAAACTCATGCAGATAGTGGCAGAGGGGTAATAGAATAATTACTAGATAGTTAGACCCCTTGGCCATGGTATAAAAACTTGCAGCTCTCTATGTTCCTGGTGGGTTATAGGAAGGAGAGCGAGGTGAAAACGAAACAAAACTTTAAGTAAAGGATCAGTGACAGCGATTTGCCCAGCCTGACCTATATTTCTATTATTATGTGTTTGTGATTATTTTTGTTTACCTGTTTTATTCTTGCGCTGTGAGCAGTGTGTTTATATTTTGTAAAATCATTTTTATTTATTTTGGTGCAATAATAAATGGCGCCAGCGCCTTTACACCACAGTACCTTGCCTTTGTGTTGTTCCTGCATTCTGGCCTAATGTCACCATACAGCCATCCCTGTCACAAGGTTATTTTTTAAAAAAAAAACATTTTATAAACACTACTATTTCATACCCTATTATTATTGTGTATGTCATAAGGACAAGACATGGCACATGTATGTACTATGTAACTACTGTGTAAATACACATTACATATAGACACTTAATGTAAAGTGTTACCGAGAGAGCTTTATTTAAACTTACCATGGCCTCAGATCAATATAAAGAGCTACATATCTATAATCCTGGATGCTTGTTGAAGCTAGGTTGAAAGGATGAAGTCCTGGTCACCCAGCTTCTAAAATCAAAGTCACAAATATCTCTGTAATGATGAGTGAGGAGGTTTAAGGATTATTGTCAGTGAGATTATCAGATGTTTGACAGTGACAGTGATTGACTTTCAACACTATTTTTTAAATGTGTATCTATCAGACCTCAGCTAGTAGGTAATACTAAAACACAATGTATTTTTCTGTTGCTATTTTATTTAAAGTGGTTTGTTACTGAAGAGTATTATTTCTTTAATTACGTGTGTACACATAACGTATTGTCTGATATTATTATTATTATTATTTGTTTATTTAGCAGACGCCTTTATCCAAGGTGACTTACAGACACTAGGGTGTGTGAACTATGCATCAGCTGCAGAGTCACTTACAACTACGTCTCACCCGAAAGACGGAGCACAAGGAGGTTAAGTGACTTGCTCAGGGTCACACAATGAGTCAGTGGCTGAGGTGGGATTTGAAGCGGGGACCTCCTGGTTACAAGACATTTTCTTTAACCACTGGACCACACAGTCTATTCTAATACACACAGACAGAGATTAAGAGTTTACCCAATATATTTCTTTCCACTATTTCATCTTTTTAAAAACCCCAAATAAAAGGCAAAATATGTACTTTTATATGACATTGAGAGGTTTAATCTATTTATCGGAAGCTCTGAGGTTTACAATTCAGACCACACGTGAATTAATTCGAGCTTAAAGAGCTTTGCTTAACGCTATTAAAATAATGCTTGTTTGCTCTGCATAATTGCTTTTAATGGCAGATAAGAAAGCCGTGCAACATGTGCAGTTTGAACTTTAGGCTTTTAAGACAAAGCTTAAAGAACAAATTGTGTGTGTTATATACCAGAATGCAATACTGTGGCAATACAAACAGCTATGGAAGAATATTAGAAGTGTAAATCAGTGCTCCAGCAACGCTTGTTAGTTGTATCATGTGTAGAATGAAGACATGCACTGCATGTACTGTAAACCGAGCTGAGAACAAAGACACAAGATAGTTCAAAGTGTATTGCATCGGCATCCATGAAAAGTTAATAGAGCTGGAAATAGTCACAGTCCACAAATCTTGCTTAAAGAAAATGCAGTTCCAATGCAGTGCAGAACTATTAAAAATGCATCATCTTTTCAATTATTTTCGAATGTAAATACACATTTCAAATCACGCGTAAGTCTTGAACAGAGTCATAAAAAAAGTTGCAATGCAAATAAATAGTATTAATTCATAAACTTATCATGCAAAACGAATCACACCAAACTTAAATAAAACTAAAAAAAAGTGCAAAGAATTAGATTAGATTTTCCAGCAGCTATTTTCATGGAAATAGCATTTAGATTTTTCTTATTATTTCCAGTTCATAACCAGTAAAACAGCAAAATTGCAACAGTAATACATAATGAAAAAAACCCAAACCGCGCTTACCTGGGCAGACCATAGCCCACGCTTCCTCCAGCTGAAATAAATAGCACAGAATACTGACCTGCTTCCAGGTGTACATCTAAATAACCCCCATGGAGAACATCACCTATCAGGCAAGAGTGGGGTTGGTACCCATGTAAACTGTTAATTTACCCAGTTACAGAAGAATAGAATATGCCATATGCCAAATTTTATTTTCTTTTTTCTTGACAAAAAACTGTCAAAGGTTTCAGCAGAATTATGAAATGTTTTTTGAATTTTTCAAAAAATGGAGGGAGGGAGCTGCCTTTCAAATGACAAACACAATTGGGACATACACAGCAACAGTGTAATTACTTTTAGACGTGTTATATATTTTTTTTCTTTTGTTTGTTTTTATCGAAAGTACACAGGAACTGGTTCTCTATTTGTGATGTTTTTTTTAAGTTTTATATTTTATAGTAGAGCATTTCAATCAGTGTTTGCTGCCAATGTTCCCACCACGAGGAAGAGTATACCTTCAGTAAGCTGATTAGAAATGACCCATGCAACTTATCGTTTGCCAACAAGAATTGGGACATCAGTCACACAGTGGGTCCAGGGTGTCTGCAATGATGATATCCATTGTGGTACAAGCCTTGGCAGTCATCATTGCAGAAACAGTTTCAGGGTAAAATAGAGAAGCAATATCCCAGCCGGTGGTGTTGCATTGGTAGTAGATGGAAGGTGTTGGGGGATGAGGGGTGATCAGCATCATTTTTAAATGAATATGCATTTATAGCATACTAACACATTGAAGAAGTTGCTGGAGTGTCATCGTCAGCTCCACCAGCCCACAGCTTTTACTATTTGTTCACCCAACGGCTCAGGCACAGGAGGCAGACAGCAGGAGGCAAACGATCCATTCTAATACTTCAGCATGTTTTATGCATCAGAATCACCTGTTGATTCTTTTCTAAATGTCTAACATTCCCAATACGACCGCTCCTGGATTACAGCAAACAGTTGAATCTATCACTTTAATTCTAAACAGTATTAATACATAAAATCCTCCTTTACTTTTTGAATCCTATACCAGGTAATCTTTTCGCCACACTCATAAATAAACTGCTTTCTTGCTCATAAATAGATAGATGCACAACTGTGAATGAGACATTAACCAAAGCTCTACTCTATCAACATAAAAAAGCAATAAGGGCTGGCTAAATTCTAATATATATTCTGGTCACACATCAAAAATCCATATAGGGGCAGAGCATATTATTTTCGTCCCTGAAATAATATTCTCTATCTTAATGGATATAGCCATTAAGAATGATTTATTCTGCTGCTTTATCATTCCCTATACTTTAACACCCATACTCCATAATTCCATTGCTTTGCTTGTTCAGGGAGTGCATAGCTACCAGTTGCCATACATCCTATTACGTTCACAGCTTTGTATAGAGAGTATCTGGTGAATGACACATCAATAGTCGTATACAATTCAGTTATGACATGCATTAATCACAACAACTTTTTGTTTTGCTACATGTAAAAGCGATGTCCAAACAGGACAAAAGTGAAATTACTAACAATCACCAGACTCCTGACACAAATACATCTACGGTAATGCAGTGCTTGTTCTGTCTTTATAAATCTCTGTAATTCTTAATCAAATAGCAGAAATCTACAGCATTTGCTATTGCATTTGGAAATAAACAGCCAATTAATAACCGTGTGTAATATACTGCTCCTGCTTACCGACAGAGACAGCCAACATTCCATATTAAGTCATGGCCCCGCATCTCATTTCAGAGTTAGGATGTTGGAAGCCCATGTATTTGCTTGACAGAGTGTACTGATAGCACTGAGCTTGAATTACTGCATTTCAGACAGTCAATATAATAAATGCAAAGGGCTCCAGCAAACGGAATTACACAGCCTATGGTTTATTTATTCAACATCTACAGTACTATGTTAAAAAAGGTTTAGGATGTATCTGCTCCATGGCAGTAACCTGATTCCAAAGGAAGTCATTTATGTTATACTTCAACAGCACATTAACCATTTCTAACGCAGCATATACAAATGAAGGACAACACTTTGATGAATATCTATAGTTATATGTGGATGTGTGTTTGTGGCACTGCCTATGTTATGAACGTTTTTAATTACGGTGTCGGAAGGATTCTAGCATAAAGACAGTGGCTTTTAAACAGAAATAATCTACAAAGTGAGAATAATTAGGTAAGATTAATCTAAAACAATGAGACTTACCCTTTAATAAAAATACAGTATAAAACTGTGCAATATTAAGCAGGTGGTGTTTGTAAATTTTAGTAATACAAATACTGTACAATTAACCGGTACTGACCTAATTTAAAGTCAATCAACTAACCTCCCAACCCACACATGTATTGGCATAACAGGTACAATATGTATAGTTCCACTGTGCAGTAGTCCCTTTTGACATTTGGCTAAGACTTTATTATATAATGCTATCAACTGAAGGAGGCTGCTATTGTCATTCAAAGCTTTTAAAGTGTCTAGTGCTACATCAGCTGATTCGTTGCAAAGCAGTGAAGCGTGTTTCACATGGGTCTTCAAGGAGCATATCAAATCCCAAAGCCTCCCTCATTAACATGGAGTTGCGGGTCACTTTCAAATGATAGTTGTGTATTGTATGAACTGAATCCCTTTCATCAAACAGCATTTTCTTTTCATGTGAACTCTAAAGGGCTAATCTGTGCCCACACTCAATAAATGATTTCAGATCCTTTCCATTTTATACCTCAAGGGTTAGGCTTTCTTTGCAATATGCATTCTTCACATCATTGTCTAACAGTCCACCTTACAGGTGTAGGTATGAGATCCTTGGCTTGCTATTACAAAAAGGATAAGTAATATTTTTGTATTTTAACTAGGGACTGAATGTGTGGTTGGCAAAGGCAGGATATTAATTGCACAATTTTATTTATGACCCTTTATAGGTGTTATCAACAATAGCGACAGGCAACCAACATACAGTGGGGAAAACGGCTAGCACTGAAAGGAATGGGGACGTGTTTCTGCACAGTGTCTGGAATGAATGCTGCAGCTGTAACAGACTCCGCTTTCAGCCTTACTGTCTGAGGAATTCTCCGAGCTCACAAGCTTCATGTCAGCCCTTGATTGTGTTTTGATGTTTCTGCAGAGCTTTGATTGAGCTCAATTCTCAGAAGCCAAAACAGACATTTGTCATTTCATAAGCATTCAATTCCAGGGCATTTCTTCATTTTATTTTTTGATTCCACTTACTCATGCAAGGCTGGGAGCATCAATAAAGCACTCTGCTGGCTCTAACCCACAGCTGCCTGCTGAGAGCCACGTCACATGTAATTACCATTATTTATAAGACTCACTCAAGGCTCGCTGGTCTACCACACCAGTTTTTTACCACGCTGCAATGTTTAAGTAAATATTTGCACGCAAGCTTGAACTGTTGAGAAGTGGCAGGTGCTTCCATTACATGAAATATTCAGCAGGTGGAGTGTCTCTAGGGAGGTGGTGTGGTGGATTTTTATTCTGATTAGATTATCAGTGATGATTTTTTCATGAGCTGTGACTGTCCTCTTAAATTATTGTCAGCCCAGATAACTCACTATAATCACGAACTGGCTGGCAGGCAGGCAGGCAGACAGACAGTCAGGCAGGCAGGCAGACAGACAGTCAGGCAGGCAGGCAGGCAGGCAGGCAGGCAGGCAGGCAGGCAGGCAGGCAGGCAGGCAGGCAGTCAGTCAGGCAGGCAGGCAGACAGACAGGCAGGCAGGCAGGCAGACAGTCAGGCAGGCAGACAGTCAGGCAGGCAGGCAGGCAGGCAGACAGACAGTCAGGCAGGCAGGCAGGCAGGCAGGCAGGCAGGCAGGCAGGCAGGAAGGAATCAGCTCTCCAGCACATTTATAACTTCTTAAAATACCAGCGCAGCTCTGCTGCTCTTCCAATCACTTCCTATGTGGAGAGCGAGGCACTGCAACATTTTAGTTTCAATTTAATACAACATAGCAGATGAAACAGATTCTGAGTTTAAGTGTTCTTTCTTTCTTTCTTTCTTGCTTTCTTACTTCCTTGCTTTTTGTTTTTGACTGTAACGATCAATGGGCAGGTTTGGTGCATTGGATAAGAAGTGTAAGATATGAATAAAATATGTGATTGTGTACAACAACCAAGAGGTTGTAAGAAAAATGTCACCTTCCAATAATAATAATAGCTTGTGCCTGGAGACCCCAAAAGAGAAACAACATATACATTTCTAGAACATATTTATAAGTGTGTTTATGGCAGTATATATGCTAATACAAAGTGATGTAAAGTATAGTACAGTGAAGGTAGTGGCTTGTGGAAAACCAGTTTTGTGCAATGAAGGAATCTGATCATCTCTGTCTGTATTGTCTTGCTGTAAAGCATCCCCTTATAGGAATTTAGTATGCACTTTAGTAACATGGATGCCTTTTTACCGTTTTACCAAAGTCCCTTTGCGTGGTAATTTCACACTTACACAAAGAGTACTTGTAATTTTTCCGAATGCTTTGTCATGCTTGTCTACTAAATTGCCCTAGCATTCAAAGTAAAGGTTTGCTAAACAGAGTTGAGGTAACTCGCTACTTAAGTAAAGCGTTACTGTAATAATATTACTTTTGTCAATAATGAGATAATGTAATATGTTTGGTTTTTAATATGACAGTTATTTTCTGCGAAAAAAGGTCTTGTTACCTCTTCTTTGTTGTACACTCACATTAGTGTTTTTTTCTTTTTTAACCCCGACGCGTCAGACTGCTCTTATGTAGGATGTCTCACGGCAATAATATAGCTTTGGAGCCATCACATCAGTCTTTCTAAGCCTTGTCATTGAATAAGGCTAGGCACTAGGAACAAAAAAAAATAGTATCCCTGCATGCCAATTTGGATGATACACTTCAAAATCGCCATACAGGAAACACTTCTACCAGCGCATATTTATTTATTTTTTAAATTTAGTCGTCGCCAATTTTTTTACCCTGGTTTTCTCCCCAATTTAGTATGCCCAAGTATTATCTGTATCCTCGGCTCACCGCTCGCAACCCCCCCGCCGACTCGGGAAACGGAGCCTGGAACACTCGTCCTCCGAAACATGCTCCTGCCAAGCCGTCATTTTTCGCACTGCAGATCCACAGCAATGCCACCAGACCTATAGTGCCGGAGGACAACACAGATTTGCATATTTTTTAAGTTGAATCGGACATGATCGAGAGGAGTCTCGTGCTTGACTGTACGTACACCTTTTATTTATTTTTTTGTTTGTTTACTCACTTACAGTGGTGGCCACTATCATTTTTACATTTACTGCTTTATCACCATATAGTTTGTTTTTCTATGGACCTTTTTAGTTTTTGTTTTGTTGCTGTTGATTTGCTATTCGTGGTTTTATGAATTCTAACGTTTGTATGATTTTTTCTTCATACTGCAAAATGATTGAGTGTCAGGAAATATACAGTACATTATGTTTATATAATGAGGAGGTCCCTGGTTCAAATCCCACATCAAATTGCACTGACTCATTGTGTGACCGTGACCAAGTCACTTAACCTCCTTGTGCTCCGTCTTTTGGGTGAGACGTGTTTTGAGCTATTGCCCCGTCAATGTGGTTTTGCAGTGAGTGCCGGGGTGTCGGTGGAGGAGTGTCTACTGACAGTAGAAGAGGTGCTGGGCTTTGAAAACATCAAGTCGGCATCTCATTTGAACAAAGCCAATTGCTAATAAACTAGTAGAGGAAGGGTTTTCAGTAAAAGGTGAATTTGTTCAGGTGTCCCCCCTGTAATAAAATAATTATATAAAATTGTGACAGGTACACCCACCCCTATGTTTATTTGTATTTTGTATTATTGTTATTATTTAACCCTTTAAGGATCGGGATCGTGTTAACATGATCATACTGAAGTGGGTTTTTAGGAAAAAAAAACACATGGTCCTGGGGGAGCATCCCACTGAAGAATGCTTGGT
Organism: Acipenser oxyrinchus oxyrinchus; assembly: GCA_030684275.1. NCBI lineage: Eukaryota > Metazoa > Chordata > Actinopteri > Acipenseriformes > Acipenseridae > Acipenser > Acipenser oxyrinchus. Next base: position 2,729,331 of record CM060255.1, on the reverse strand, counting down.
CCTGAAAGGGTTAACTGCATTTTGTATAATTATTAGTGTGGTTTTGGGTTGGCAGGGAAGCAGACAATCATCTTCCCTGCCACAAATAACACGTGCAGAATGTAGCCATTTTCAAATTGGTTAATTGTGTGCCAATTTGAGGATGGCCACATGTATAAAAAGAGAAGCAGCTAAGTGCTGCAAGAGAGGAGAGGAGAGAGAACAAGATTTAGACCAGCATGATATTTATTAAATTATTTGCTTATTTTGGCTACAGTGCAGTTTTTTTGTGAAGGCAAAAAAACTGGCCCGATATGTCTCCTATTAAAAACATTCCTCTGGGTTGTAAGCATGACAGTATTAAGCACGTCCTGTCTTTTCAAATACAGGCATTCTTACTGCTTTACAACCCAAGACAAGTAACTGATGTTGCCTGGAGCTTCAATGTTGAGGGGGAGGGAATACATTTTATTTTTTTAATAAATTAAAGCAGGCTCTTTTTAGTATTAATAATGATGTTGTGGTGGTGATAGGAGGGGATTTTAATTGCACTATTGATTTTAACACTGATAGGAATAATTGGGAACCCCATCTCCAATCGGCAAGATAGCTGGCTGTAGTTTTAAAGTCCAGTGACTTGGATGACATCTGGAGGTGTCTGCACCCAAATACACAACACTACACCTGGACTCGCTTTCAGACAGGATGCATGTATAGAGTAAGACTGGACCATTTTTACACTTTACAGACTCAATTTAATAAATTCATTAAAGCCAGCATCAACACAAGCAGTCTATCTGACCATTACTGCTTAAGTCGCAACATTGCTTCCCTCAGAGGCACACCACACCTCTTACTGACATTTCAATATCAAATTATTACAAGACACAAAATTTAATAAACAATTCCCTCAGTTCTGAGATATTTGGAAAATATTATAAAAATGTGAGGCAGTGGTGGGACATTGGCAAAATACAAATTAAAATATTTTGTCAACGATACATACTTAATGCAACCATGTCACTGAATGCGGCCGTTCGAGAGCTGGAGACAAAACTCCTCCACCTAGAGAACAGCCTGGACACTGCCGACAGAGAGCAGACCCTACAGATCCTGAAGGAACAGAAACTGCTGAAGGAGAGGGTGAAGGGGGCGCTTGTGTGCTCTCATTTCATGGAGCTGAGGGACGTGGACGCCCCCACCAGTTTCTTCTTCGGCCTGGAGAAGAGGAGAGCAGACAGTCGGCAGCTGCACTGCATCCGGATGCTCTGTGGTAGAGAGCTGTACTGCCGGCAGGAGATCAGCAGGGATGCGGTGCAGTTCTACAGCCAGTTATATTAGAATGAGCCCAGCAATCCGAGGACACTGACCAGCAATCCAGGTTCTGCCCAGCCTCAGCGAGGAGGAACAGCACCATCTGGACGAGCCGCTGACCTACCAGGAGCTGGCCGCCGCTGTCACACAGCTTTCCAGTGGCAAGACTCCAGGGATCGATGGATTGCCTGCTGACTTCTTTAAAAACTGCGGAATGTAATAGGGGAGGACTTGCTCGAAGGTACTGAGAAAGAGCCTCACGCATAAGGTGCCCCTCAGCTGTCGTTGTTGTGGAAAAATAAGCTGACAAATGGTTTTTGATTCAAAAACACTTTATATAAAAGAAAAGTATATCTCCAATACAATCATATAAGCAAGAGTTACAAACGGACCAGGCCTCAGTACAGCTGGCCTTCGGGTTTGGCCCTGTTTTTCTTACTTATATTCAGCTTTTATATTCAAATGTTTTTCGTGTTTTAAAGATTAACAATGGTCTGAGTCCGCCCTTCTCGGTGCTGCTGCCTGTCTGGAATGTTGTGCTCACTGGCCATAGAGCCCCTGCTGCACCTGCTGAGGGCCAGGCTGGCTGGCTGGCTGGGCAGTGACCTCCTCCTGTCAAAAGAGAAGGTGTCTGCTTATGAAGACGATGTAAACGTGTTTGTGTGCAGTGACAAAACACAAGTCAGTCTCTCTCTCTCTCTCTCTCTCTCTCTCTCTCTCTCTCTCTCTCTCTCTCTCTCTCTCTCTCTCTGTCTCACAATGCCACAAATTCTACCCTATAAAAGAACATGTTTTAGTTCCACGTTGAACTTTTTCTTTTAATTTATTAATTAACAGCTGCCACGATTCCTAGCAGTGCAACTTCATTTGATTGGTATAATTGCCCTATAGCTGAAATCAGGTATGATATTAAAGTGACCTAAATGAACTGGAGTGCAGTTAGTGATCCTTACTGTCATATGCCATCAAAATAAAAATAAATAACTACATTTTAAAACTAAAATACAATTTACAGCAAGTCCCTTAGCTGTATATTTTGTTTACCTGAATAATGTTCATGTGAGCCAATCCTATTTATATGCAAATCAATGTTATTTATTCAGGTTACCTTCATATTCTGTTTAGCTTAAAGATACACACTTATGCAGCTGTCCAAGGCCCATTAAAAAAGAAAAAGGTTAAACAAAAGGGTTCCATATTAAAACTCGCAATGGCCAGGTTTCAAAACTAGAATTTCTGTCAAAGGGTATTAAAATAGATGTGTACATGTTACACGTTATACATTAGGCATGCAGTCCTCTTAGCAGAATAACACTTTCTGGCAGAAACACTATTCAGTCAGCATGATTCTGCTTTACAAGTGAAAAAGGTTAGCATATGCAAGGAGCATTCAACACACATAACTTATGAACAAAACATTTATGTTATGTTTAATTTAAATTAGTATAATCAATATTCCAGCAAGAAATTCAAAAGATAATCACTTCAGGTATTTTCCAATAATATGGGATGTTTTAATTTGACAGAGCATGTATGCTCTTATAGAAGTAACACAAATACTGTAGAATATATTATCTGAACTCTAAGTACTGTGTATTTACATAGTAGTTACTTAGTAAACACATGTGTACTTACACAATCACATTGTTATGCATAGCTACAAGATACTGAATGTTCCAATCGTTTTGCACAATATATGTAAGTACACAATTGAATCAGAACAGGGTTAGGTTTAGGGTTAGGGTTATATCATACACATTTACTTTCACATTAAGCACACTGTAATTATGTGTAAGTTCACATGTATTTACAAAGTAAGTAATATGTAAATACACAGCAATTAGAGTAATTAGGAAAAAAGTATATGTTGAGGGTAAATTACATTTTTCAAAAACAACAGAACCCCATTGATTTCTCCAGACTTTTTAAACACATTTATCTTTTTTTCTGATTCTGATTTTTGTGTCCTTATTTCCTAAACATGGATTTGTTTTGTCATGAAGGAACACTACATTGCATCCCCTGAACTCCACTGTACAGCATTTCCTTTCTGCTCCTCTGGTCTCTCATTACTCTGTCAGCCCAAAGTTACCATGGAAACTATGCCTGCCCTTGCTGCTCAATTATTTAAAGCACCTGTACTGATAAAATGCTTTGGTCATAAAATACATGTAGCATGCTTCATATGCACTTAAGGCAGAGCCCTTCAAGTTCTTTAATGATAAACCGTTAAGCTACTGGTGCTTAAAATGTTTTGCAAAGTTAAAAAAAGATATCTTATTTTATAGCTGTGTTGTTTTTGTTTCTAAATAAAAAATAGTGCACTACTTTAATAATTGAATTGGTACTGACAAAGAGAAAGAGGTTTGCATCCTTTTGCTGCTCTTTCTCAATGCCACCTTAAAAAACAAAATGTACAGTACAAAATGTATGAATAAATATACTGCTCTCTTTGACTGGATCAACAGTAGCACCAACAACCTTCCTCCCTCCAATACTTGTTTCTTACAAGTTTTACCTTCAGTTGTAAATACACAGTAACTAAAGGCACTTAATGTAAAGTTACCCAATACTTTTCCCTACGGTGTTATAGGCTTAAGGTGATATGCCATTCTACAACTTAATGCAGAGTTCTGCAGTGTGATCACATTATTAACAACCAAGAAAGATGGCTTCCACAAGCAGTGTTCTGAGAATACCGCTTCATCTCTCTTATTGTTTCTTTTACACGGAGCAGAACCCCATCCTGTTTCATTACAATACATTACATGAAGCTAAAATTAGATAAAGCTTTCAAAAAGAACCCACTTCAGTGTGTGCAGTAAAACAATTCATACTGCACTTCTCAGCTGGATGACAGTTCACAATGCCCCTGAGGAGAGCAATAAGAATGATCTTTTCTCACACCCTGTACTGTACCTATTGTAGCGATAGTCAAAACAGATGTAGCAGCCATACTGTTCATATATATTCAACTGCCACTGAGAGAGTTTCATTTTCCACTGAGCTGGGTATGTGTTGATTCTCGTGTATGTTGTGCTTTTCTTTATCTTTATGTAATTCTCTGGAGATGTGTCGTTATATAAAGAAATAAACAATGCAGCCTTAAGCAAGGATATTAAAGCAGCTCTTTAGGCTAGAGCTGCAGCACTGGTTAGATATTCACAGGTCCGTTGCTCAGAAGCTGAAAGACTAGAAATAATGAGTTATACAGGAGGGTTGCTATGTATTGCTAGAGAAAACACACCCTCAGGCTTACAGTTATCAAGAAAAGGGTTAAATGCAAAACAAAATAAAACAAAACAAACAAACAAAAAAAACATACAAAACTGACAAACATAGTGTGATGGTTCCCTATGGCAGTCAAGGTCCATCAGCGGGGCACAGGTGCAAGTCTACTTCTGATTTAAATCACTCAAGTGAGCACATACAAAAGCAGATGTCACCATGAGGACTCAAGTTCAATGGCTATCTCTGTTTCTGCTGCCAAGCCAAACATCTCTTTTCATCCGCTAATAATGTTATCAAGGCACTGAATACTAGAGACAGGTGGAAAGTCTGCACCTGATCTCATGGGGTGCCTAACTATTATATATGTGCACAAACGGGGGAAATTCTCAACAAAAATACTCATATGCGCAGCCAGTACACAATACATTCATGAATACAAAATAAGGCTTAAAAAATAACTGATAAAATATAACCAATTCATCATAAACAAAGCTGAAAATACTGAAAGCGTTGTTCCCTTCTGCTTGCATCACTCAGCCATGTACTGTAATATAACACTTAAGTGAAACCTTAAATGATAAGTATTAAGAAATATTACACTATGCAGTAACTGTTGTAGAGAGGGGGTTTTGTTTCAAGATATGCTAAATAAAGGGGGGATGTTATACAAAATGTGTATAAAGAAGACAACAATACCCCTCTCTTGCAGATTAAATAAGTCCCGGTACCCAGTACTGGCATTAAAATAAGACCCGGTACAGAGTACCGGTGAGTACCGGCAGAATTTCACCTCTGTGCACAAAGATGCACAATTAGCAAAAATAAAGAATGACTTGATGATAATTGAATTTTATATTTTGTATTTCAATATTGTTATAAAGTGCATACAATTGTGCCAACCCAACACATCATTGGAACTGTTTAAAATGTAATCTACTCCTTGCCTACTCCTGGTGTGGAACACTGTGGAGGAAGTATACATTTGAAAAAGTAACCCGAATGCCTGCATTTTTAGGTAATTTTTAAAAGGTACTTCTCAAATATGAGCAACAGGGAGCTATCAGCTCTCTATACTTTGTCTGTCAGGGCCACTCAGAGGTAGCAACTAAGATGTCTGCCTCTCCAGTGAGGTTTTATTATTGGAATATATTTTCACTTTATTATTTTTAAATTTCAATTTGTTCTAGAATAAGCTTCTTAAATCACAGGGAGGATAGGTCATGCAAGTCAAACTAAATGTTATACTTAATCGTTGCTTTATTCATCTTAACTTTTCACTTTTAACTTTAAAATATTTATCAAGTACAGTGCTCCCTCTTTAATTTGCTCTCTGACTTACACATACAAAAGTCAAATGTTGAACAATGGATTAGGGAAGGTCCGAGTACACTAAAGTACAGCACATGTACAATTTGCTGTCAGCATGGACTGACTATGGATTCATCAAATTAGTAAATGACTTCAAAATGCAATGACTTCAGTCCTAATAAGAGCAGTACGATTTGATATCAGGCAGTTCAAGAGCAAATAACTATGTTGATAGTTACGTCAGGGTTAGATATGAGTGAAAGTGAAATACAAAATACTACAGATTGGGTTAAGTGCAGGACTAAATACAGTAAAATAGGGAACAGATAAGTGCAAGTTAAAGTGCATTAAAGGCAGAGTGCTATATTGTCCAGATGGGAAGGGTTGGGCAGTCCTGACATCCATGGGAAGGTCGTTCCATCACTACAGGGCGAGGGTGGAGAAGGAGCGGGCTCTGGAGGCAGGGGAGCGTAGAGGAGGTACAGCCAGTCTTCTAGTGCAGGCAGAGCAGAGAGGTCGGGTGGGGGTGTAGGGAGAGATGAGGGTCTGGAGGTAGCTGGATGCAGTCTGGTCAAGGCATCAGTAGGTGGGTACAAGAGTCTTGAACTGGATGCAAGCGCTAATCGGGAGCCAGTGGAGTGAGCGGAGCAGTGGAGTAGCATGGGAGAAGTGAGGCAGAGAGAACGCCAGGCGAGCAGCAGAGTTCTGGATGAGCTGGAGTGGATGGGTGGTGGACGCAGGGAGGCTGGCCAGGAGGGAGTTGCAGTAGTACTGCAAAAAGTTGTCTGCGGAAAGGTTTCAGCATATATGCTAAACATAATGTAGTGAGTCACTGATGACATGCACCCTCTGCTATTAAAAATCTTTACAAAATAAAATGTGAACACAGCTTCAAATTCCATTGTAATGGGTCTTTGTGTTCCATTGGCTTTCCATGTTAAATGATGTTTTCAATCATACAGAATGGTTCTGTTGCACCAATATCAAATTGTGGTCATTGTTCTCTATAGCTGCCTCTTACTGGCTTTGCGTTTGCTTGGTGATCACTGTTGTTAGACTGTATATCCTGATTCCAGAAACAAAATAAAATGATGTGACACTTTGGCTTCACCTGTTTCTATAGTAAACCATAGAGTGTGATGGACGTATAGATTTAAAAGGTCAGAGTCTCGTAGGACAGTTTTTTCTTGGCATTCTAGTTAATGTGTGTGTTTTTTTTTCTATACAGTGCTCACACTTTATTTGCATAACACTTACACATAAAAAAGATTATAGAATGTTAATAAAATGTGAATTAGTTTAATTTACTGGAAACGTGGACAAAAAGATAATCTACCAAATATGTGTATTACCAAAACTTGAAAAAACAAAGTATATAATTTTCTTTTTGGGGGAACAATTCCAACAGTTAACTTTCAATTTCCCTTCTACATCTTTAAGAAATACAGTATGGGAGTAACCCTGATGTAACCAATGGATCTAGATTCTGATTTCAATCATTTCTTACAAATAGGGACATTTATTGCCCTCATCCGGTTTGAACAAAGCTTGGTTGATATATAGTGTCGTGTGTAATATGATGTGACCCAGTCCTGGATGGTTATAGTGTCGTGTGTAATATGATGTGACCCAGTCCTGGATGGTTATAGTGTCGTGTGTAATATGACGTGACCCAGTCCTGGATGGCTATAGTGTCGTGTGTAATATGACGTGACCCAGTCCTGGATGGCTATAGTGTCGTGTGTAATATGATGTGACCCAGTCCTGGATGGTTATAGTGTCGTGTGTAATATGATGTGACCCAGTCCTGGATGGTTATAGTGTCGTGTGTAATATGATGTGACCCAGTCCTGGATGGCTATAGTGTCGTGTGTAATATGATGTGACCCAGTCCTGGATGGCTATAGTGTCGTGTGTAATATGATGTGACCCAGTCCTGGATGGCTATAGTGTCGTGTGTAATATGATGTGACCCAGTCCTGGATGGCTATAGTGTCGTGTGTAATATGATGTGACCCAGTCCTGGATGGTTATAGTGTCGTGTGTAATATGACGTGACCCAGTCCTGGATGGTTATAGTGTCGTGTGTAATATGACGTGACCCAGTCCTGGATGGTTATAGTGTCGTGTGTAATATGACGTGACCCAGTCCTGGATGGTTATAGTGTCGTGTGTAATATGACGTGACCCAGTCCTGGATGGCTATAGTGTCGTGTGTAATATGATGTGACCCAGTCCTGGATGGCTATAGTGTCGTGTGTAATATGATGTGACCCAGTCCTGGATGGCTATAGTGTCGTGTGTAATATGATGTGACCCAGTCCTGGATGGTTATAGTGTCGTGTGTAATATGATGTGACCCAGTCCTGGATGGCTATAGTGTCGTGTGTAATATGATGTGACCCAGTCCTGGATGGTTATAGTGTCGTGTGTAATATGACGTGACCCAGTCCTGGATGGCTATAGTGTCGTGTGTAATATGATGTGACCCAGTCCTGGATGGTTATAGTGTCGTGTGTAATATGATGTGACCCAGTCCTGGATGGCTATAGTGTCGTGTGTAATATGACGTGACCCAGTCCTGGATGGCTATAGTGTCGTGTGTAATATGACGTGACCCAGTCCTGGATGGCTATAGTGTCGTGTGTAATATGATGTGACCCAGTCCTGGATGGCTATAGTGTCGTGTGTAATATGATGTGACCCAGTCCTGGATGGCTATAGTGTCGTGTGTAATATGATGTGACCCAGTCCTGGATGGTTATAGTGTCGTGTGTAATATGATGTGACCCAGTCCTGGATGGCTATAGTGTCGTGTGTAATATGATGTGACCCAGTCCTGGATGGTTATAGTGTCGTGTGTAATATGATGTGACCCAGTCCTGGATGGTTATAGTGTCGTGTGTAATATGATGTGACCCAGTCCTGGATGGTTATAGTGTCGTGTGTAATATGATGTGACCCAGTCCTGGATGGTTATAGTGTCGTGTGTAATATGATGTGACCCAGTCCTGGATGGTTATAGTGTCGTGTGTAATATGATGTGACCCAGTCCTGGATGGTTATAGTGTCGTGTGTAATATGATGTGACCCAGTCCTGGATGGTTATAGTGTCGTGTGTAATATGATGTGACCCAGTCCTGGATGGTTATAGTGTCGTGTGTAATATGATGTGACCCAGTCCTGGATGGCTATAGTGTCGTGTGTAATATGATGTGACCCAGTCCTGGATGGTTATAGTGTCGTGTGTAATATGATGTGACCCAGTCCTGGATGGTTATAGTGTCGTGTGTAATATGATGTGACCCAGTCCTGGATGGCTATAGTGTCGTGTGTAATATGATGTGACCCAGTCCTGGATGGCTATAGTGTCGTGTGTAATATGATGTGACCCAGTCCTGGATGGTTATAGTGTCGTGTGTAATATGATGTGACCCAGTCCTGGATGGCTATAGTGTCGTGTGTAATATGATGTGACCCAGTCCTGGATGGTTATAGTGTCGTGTGTAATATGATGTGACCCAGTCCTGGATGGCTATAGTGTCGTGTGTAATATGATGTGACCCAGTCCTGGATGGCTATAGTGTCGTGTGTAATATGATGTGACCCAGTCCTGGATGGCTATAGTGTCGTGTGTAATATGATGTGACCCAGTCCTGGATGGCTATAGTGTCGTGTGTAATATGATGTGACCCAGTCCTGGATGGCTATAGTGTCGTGTGTAATATGATGTGACCCAGTCCTGGATGGTTATAGTGTCGTGTGTAATATGATGTGACCCAGTCCTGGATGGCTATAGTGTCGTGTGTAATATGATGTGACCCAGTCCTGGATGGCTATAGTGTCGTGTGTAATATGATGTGACCCAGTCCTGGATGGTTATAGTGTCGTGTGTAATATGATGTGACCCAGTCCTGGATGGCTATAGTGTCGTGTGTAATATGATGTGACCCAGTCCTGGATGGTTATAGTGTCGTGTGTAATATGATGTGACCCAGTCCTGGATGGCTATAGTGTCGTGTGTAATATGATGTGACCCAGTCCTGGATGGTTATAGTGTCGTGTGTAATATGATGTGACCCAGTCCTGGATGGCTATAGTGTCGTGTGTAATATGATGTGACCCAGTCCTGGATGGCTATAGTGTCGTGTGTAATATGATGTGACCCAGTCCTGGATGGTTATAGTGTCGTGTGTAATATGATGTGACCCAGTCCTGGATGGCTATAGTGTCGTGTGTAATATGATGTGACCCAGTCCTGGATGGCTATAGTGTCGTGTGTAATATGATGTGACCCAGTCCTGGATGGCTATAGTGTCGTGTGTAATATGATGTGACCCAGTCCTGGATGGCTATAGTGTCGTGTGTAATATGATGTGACCCAGTCCTGGATGGTTATAGTGTCGTGTGTAATATGATGTGACCCAGTCCTGGATGGTTATAGTGTCGTGTGTAATATGATGTGACCCAGTCCTGGATGGTTATAGTGTCGTGTGTAATATGATGTGACCCAGTCCTGGATGGCTATAGTGTCGTGTGTAATATGATGTGACCCAGTCCTGGATGGCTATAGTGTCGTGTGTAATATGATGTGACCCAGTCCTGGATGGCTATAGTGTCGTGTGTAATATGATGTGACCCAGTCCTGGATGGCTATAGTGTCGTGTGTAATATGATGTGACCCAGTCCTGGATGGTTATAGTGTCGTGTGTAATATGATGTGACCCAGTCCTGGATGGCTATAGTGTCGTGTGTAATATGATGTGACCCAGTCCTGGATGGCTATAGTGTCGTGTGTAATATGATGTGACCCAGTCCTGGATGGCTATAGTGTCGTGTGTAATATGATGTGACCCAGTCCTGGATGGTTATAGTGTCGTGTGTAATATGATGTGACCCAGTCCTGGATGGCTATAGTGTCGTGTGTAATATGATGTGACCCAGTCCTGGATGGCTATAGTGTCGTGTGTAATATGATGTGACCCAGTCCTGGATGGCTATAGTGTCGTGTGTAATATGATGTGACCCAGTCCTGGATGGCTATAGTGTCGTGTGTAATATGATGTGACCCAGTCCTGGATGGCTATAGTGTCGTGTGTAATATGATGTGACCCAGTCCTGGATGGCTATAGTGTCGTGTGTAATATGATGTGACCCAGTCCTGGATGGCTATAGTGTCGTGTGTAATATGATGTGACCCAGTCCTGGATGGTTATAGTGTCGTGTGTAATATGATGTGACCCAGTCCTGGATGGCTATAGTGTCGTGTGTAATATGATGTGACCCAGTCCTGGATGGTTATAGTGTCGTGTGTAATATGATGTGACCCAGTCCTGGATGGTTATAGTGTCGTGTGTAATATGATGTGACCCAGTCCTGGATGGTTATAGTGTCGTGTGTAATATGATGTGACCCAGTCCTGGATGGTTATAGTGTCGTGTGTAATATGATGTGACCCAGTCCTGGATGGTTATAGTGTCGTGTGTAATATGATGTGACCCAGTCCTGGATGGTTATAGTGTCGTGTGTAATATGATGTGACCCAGTCCTGGATGGCTATAGTGTCGTGTGTAATATGATGTGACCCAGTCCTGGATGGTTATAGTGTCGTGTGTAATATGATGTGACCCAGTCCTGGATGGTTATAGTGTCGTGTGTAATATGATGTGACCCAGTCCTGGATGGTTATAGTGTCGTGTGTAATATGATGTGACCCAGTCCTGGATGGCTATAGTGTCGTGTGTAATATGATGTGACCCAGTCCTGGATGGCTATAGTGTCGTGTGTAATATGATGTGACCCAGTCCTGGATGGCTATAGTGTCGTGTGTAATATGATGTGACCCAGTCCTGGATGGCTATAGTGTCGTGTGTAATATGATGTGACCCAGTCCTGGATGGCTATAGTGTCGTGTGTAATATGATGTGACCCAGTCCTGGATGGTTATAGTGTCGTGTGTAATATGATGTGACCCAGTCCTGGATGGCTATAGTGTCGTGTGTAATATGATGTGACCCAGTCCTGGATGGCTATAGTGTCGTGTGTAATATGATGTGACCCAGTCCTGGATGGCTATAGTGTCGTGTGTAATATGATGTGACCCAGTCCTGGATGGTTATAGTGTCGTGTGTAATATGACGTGACCCAGTCCTGGATGGCTATAGTGTCGTGTGTAATATGACGTGACCCAGTCCTGGATGGCTATAGTGTCGTGTGTAATATGATGTGACCCAGTCCTGGATGGCTATAGTGTCGTGTGTAATATGACGTGACCCAGTCCTGGATGGTTATAGTGTCGTGTGTAATATGACGTGACCCAGTCCTGGATGGTTATAGTGTCGTGTGTAATATGACGTGACCCAGTCCTGGATGGCTATAGTGTCGTGTGTAATATGATGTGACCCAGTCCTGGATGGCTATAGTGTTGTGTGTAATATGATGTGACCCAGTCCTGGATGGTTATAGTGTCGTGTGTAATATGATGTGACCCAGTCCTGGATGGCTATAGTGTTATGTGTAATATGATGTGACCCAGTCCTGGATGGTTATAGTGTCGTGTGTAATATGATGTGACCCAGTCCTGGATGGCTATAGTGTCGTGTGTAATATGATGTGACCCAGTCCTGGATGGCTATAGTGTCGTGTGTAATATGACGTGACCCAGTCCTGGATGGCTATAGTGTCGTGTGTAATATGACCTGACCCAGTCCTGGATGGCTATAGTGTCGTGTGTAATATGATGTGACCCAGTCCTGGATGGTTATAGTGTCGTGTGTAATATGATGTGACCCAGTTCTGGATGGTTATAGTGTCGTGTGTAATATGACCTGACCCAGTTCTGGATGGTTATAGTGTTGTGTGTAATATGACCTGACCTAGTCCTGGATGGCTATAGTGTCGTGTGTAATATGACGTGACCCAATCCTGGATGACTATAGTGTTATGTGTAATGTGACCTGACCCAGTCCTGGATGGCTATAGCGTTATGTGTAATATGATGTGACCCAGTCCTGGATGGCTATAGTGTTGTGTGTAATATGATGTGACCCAGTTCTGGATAGTTATAGTGTCGTGTGTAATATGACATGACCCAGTCCTGGATGGCGGACGGCCTCGCTGTGACGATGTGACTTCTTGCTTTTGACGGACACCTGAGTACCACCACTCAACATCATGGCCAGCATCAAGAACGTGGTAAGTGACATGCCACCAAAGTTATGTGTTGGTTCTGATATCCCACCTTAACAACCAGATGGTACATACTGAACAGTCCCTTTTTCACCTAGATGGGATCAGTTCTAGGTTATCCACTTGTGAGGTGGAGGTGGAGTAATCCTTTTATGGGACAATACAGTTGTAGCCCAGTAATCCAGATAATGGACATGTAAAAAACCTCTCTACTATTAAACAGGTGATGTCTTTGAAATGCCCACGCCAATCCAAGTGGAAAATGTACGTGATTACAAGTGAACAAAGTTACTGAAATTATATTTTAGCTTAAATATACCTGTAATACTATTTCAGATTTCTACCATGTAATTTAAGGCAATATTTGCTGGTGTAATGCAATTAAACAGAAACCATTATTTAGTTGTATGCTTAACTCAGGAGTAGTAATTAAAACGTAGAACACTGTGTTACCAGATGTGCTTTACACAGGGTATGACACTAAGATGCTTTGGTAATAGTCTGTGATTTAAATTGCTTTTGTACTGAAGATTTAACAAAATGTACTATTTAAAAAAAAAAAAAAACATCTGGAGTCATTTATTTCACATTCATTACTTTAAATGTAGGCAATTTTTTTGGCAAATGGTCAGTGCTTTTCATTGTATTCCTTTAATACAAGTACTGTATCTTACACTTCAATAAAAACTTATTGTAAATAAATTGTAAATCTCATTACACGCTTGCAGCTAGAGTGTACTGTTCAAGTCTACTGTTCATCCCTCGACCTCTCTCCAGTCCACCTGTTTTTCAAGCATCGGCCCAATGGTCAAGCTTTATAACCCTTGGATTGGATGGTTGTCTAGCAGGGTGAAGCCATCATTCTTTGTTTTTCCTGCACTGCCATTCATTGGTACAAACCTCCACTGCACAGAAGAACAGTTCTGTTGACTCTTATCAATGTCAATCAAACCTTCCCAGTTCAGATTGGTCACTGTCCAGTGTTCTGTCAGAGGTCCTGATCCAGAAACACCCTTCACGTTGAAATAATTCCATGCATTCTGAACTATTCTGTCTTTAGTACGAGGGTGTGTCTACACTTCAGAGCTGTGTCTGCACCTCTCCCCATTCGTGTAAAAGCTATGTGTATTCAATTGACCTGAGCAGTGGTGGATCTACAGTACATACCACCACTTCTTACAGAATTAAAATACACTTATTTGTGTTCCAAGGTTATGGAAATCAAAGCATCTGAGTGGCTTTATTGTATCCATGCCTGTAAAAATGTCTAAAAGGCCAGGAAGAGTGGTGAAGAAAAAGTGAAAACAGCATATGCACGCACATATTTAACATTATTGTTTTGTGGCTTTTGAAGATTACAAGGTTTTTGCTGGCAGCAATCAATAGTAGACATATGCATGTTTTGCTAATAAATCACATTTAATTCGTAATTAGAATATAGATAGGGATAAACAGTGTTTAGAAAATAAGTTAATATTACAGTATCCACCACTTACACAGTCCAGGGTTATTGTGGACAGCTGTTATATCAACCAAATAGCGTGTGCCATTTGCCATTCCCATTGATTTCAATAACAAAGGCATTGTTTATACCATGTTAAACACGTCGTATATTACGGGCAAACTCAGCTGTTCGAATCTCGTTAAGTGTCATTCACATAGATTTAAATCACTATCGCACTGTAGTAATCACTCTTACTAATCCACCAATCAGCTGTTTTCACCTCGTTACCTTGCCATTCACATAGATAACAATGCAAAAGGCAGCACTTTACTGTAGTAAAAGCTTGACAGATCGATCAATCAGCTGTTTGCACCTCGTTACTGAGCGATTACCCCTGTACTACAGCTTGACTATTTAATCCCTGTATGCAGTGTCTGGTTTACAGTTTGAAAAAACAGCACTGACTGTAACAGCAAGCATGACTGGAAAGAGAAAAGCCAAGCGCATCAGCACGAAAATTCAGTGTGTAAATAAAATGTGTCTGTTAGATGCTGTGCGCTTGCTGAAGCATGCTTGGAACTCTGTCAGTCAGTATTCAAAAATGAAAATGAAACTCTGACAACACCATAGGGGATGTCAGAGGAAGAATTCTCAGCTGTGTCACCTTGGCGACCAGGTATCACATCGCTGGAAACAATTTGCAGTAATGTAGTCTACCTGTTCTGTGCATTTCTGCACTTGCATTACTTTTTTGCATTTACTTTTTATTACATTCATAGGTTTTAGTACATTTATTTATTAGTGTACTGAGTATTGTATAAATGTGTGTTTGTTTGTTTACTGTACTGGTGATTGGGGGACATTTTGAATATGAGGTTATTGTGTGGGAGTTTATACCATCCATCGTTTACTGCGGGAGAATCATGTTAACACAAACACGCTCGTTCTAAGCAGTGGCGACTGCATATCTGTAAAGCTTGCTGTTATGTGGGTTGCTACACTTAGTCAAAACAAACAAATGGCCTCCTCGTTTGCAAATGATCCTAGGTTCTTATGTAAATACAAGTTTCTCTTGCCCACGTTTGTGCTTTCTCTTATTGAGAGGATTGTTTCAATGTATCTGTTTATCTGTTTATATTTTAAGCTTTATTGAGGTAGTTGGGAAAATCATACGATACAATAAACTTGTAGTACTGCTATTAAAGGAAAGCACAGATGAGCAACTGTTGCAAGTTGCAGTCTTTTTTTCTTCATTCTGGGATAATGTGAAATATTGGGGTTACCTTCCAGTAAGTACCCTCTGCCATATTTCAGGATTTGTGTTTCACACACCATTTTTTGATACCGCACTTAGGTAGACCAAATTAATCTATCAAACCCCTAATATACGGTATATATAGATTGTTTCTATTATATTAAAATACATTTGCAACAACTGCGATTCCATTTCAAAGGCCTCTCAAGATATTAGGGAGGGTGTCCCTTCAGTAGTGTGCATGTGTCAACTTGTATTCATCTTATACTATGGCTCAGTCCAGTGATATTTAAATCCTGTTAACTTTGTTCCCCTGTATCACCCCTGTAAAACCTGTCACACACTACTGCATGCAACTCTGAGTTTAATCATTCCACCTGTCGGGAATTACTCCATTGGTGTCCACTCATGTCACCTTTACTGGGATTCTTCCCTGCTGCTGCTGCTGCTGCAGGCGTACATGGGTTACATAACCTAGCAGCTCTTTTGTTAGCTGGTCATTCTAAAAGTTTACTGAGCTATCCCTTGGTATGGAAAAGTGCTGAAAAGGATAGTGAAAGTATGATAAAGCACTAACATGGAAAAGCACAGATAAGGGATGAAGCCAAACACATGCACACTGTAAGAAAGTTCAAAGCACTGTAAACAGAAGCATCTTTGTATTCATCATGGAAAACAGTTACATAACAGACATCCTGCTTCCCAATCTGCCTGACACAAAACATTCATAAAGCCAGGCCACAAGTAAAACACACGTGTAATGTAATGGCTTTGAGTGTCCAGTCCCTGTTGTTATAGATCTCTAAGGGGTCCAAAGTTGTTACTTGATTACAGAATTACATGGAAGAATCGTTATTTGTCATAAAGTGTTAAATAAATGAGCAATTCATTAATTTACTGAGGATCACACTGATGCAGCTGCCAGCTGGTGTTCAACATGTATGAATTTCAAAGGAAGAAATGACTGTGTTTTAATTATGCAATAAATACAGGACTCATCCAGTGTGGGAGGATATAACCAGTGTGCCTACAGAACAACATCTAAGTTGATCAAAGAAGACTGTTGTCTCCAAGTACACTCGAGGCAGCCATTAGTTATAGCTATTATATGAAAAGTATTTTGGTTATCGTTAGTTTTGACTTTGTTTCCAACCACTACGATAAAAGTGTTTTGAAATCGGTTCAGTGATTGTGGCTTCAGCCACCAGCAAAAACAGGCCCCTACAAATAACCCATCCATCTTAGCTTTACTGTCCTCTTTAAGAGATACAAATGACCCATCACTCTTAGCTTTACTGTCCTCTTTAAGAGATACAAATGACCAGCGCTCTTAGCTTTACTATACTCTTTAAGAGATACAAATGACCCATCACTCTTAGCTTTACTGTCCTCTTTAAGAGATACAAATGACCAGCGCTCTTAACTTTACTGTCCTCTAAGAGATACAAATGACCCATCACTCTTAGCTTTACTATAGTCTTTAAGAGCTACAAATGACCCATCCATCTTAGCTTTACTGTCCTCTTTAAGAGATACAAATGACCAGCGCTCTTAACTTTACTGTCCTCTAAGAGACACAAATGACCCATCGCTCTTAGCTTTACTATACTCTTTAAGAGCTACAAATAACCCATCCATCTTAGCTTTACTGTCCTCTTTAAGAGATACAAATGACCCATCACTCTTAGCTTTACTGTCCTCTTTAAGAGATACAAATGACCAGCGCTCTTAACTTTACTGTCCTCTAAGAGATACAAATGACCCATCGCTCTTAGCTTTACTATACTCTTTAAGAGCTACAAATGACCCATCCATCTTAGCTTTACTGTCCTCTTTAAGAGATACAAATGACCAGCGCTCTTAACTTTACTGTCCTCTAAGAGACACAAATGACCCATCGCTCTTAGCTTTACTATACTCTTTAAGAGCTACAAATAACCCATCCATCTTAGCTTTACTGTCCTCTTTAAGAGATACAAATGACCAGCGCTCTTAGCTTTACTGTCCTCTTTAAGAGATACAAATGACCAGCGCTCTTAGCTTTACTGTCCTCTTTAAGAGATACAAATGACCAGCGCTCTTAGCTTTACTGTCCTCTTTAAGAGATACAAATGACCAGCGCTCTTAACTTTAATGTCCTCTAAGAGATACAAATGACCCATCGCTCTTAGCTTTACTATACTCTTTAAGAGCTACAAATGACCCATCACTCTTAGCTTTACTGTCCTCTTTAAGAATACAAGTGTTCTAGAGCAAACCACATTAAGATAAATTATAGAAATTGTCCAGGACAATAACAGCCTGGAGCTGCAGTAAATATCTGACAGCAGAAAAACAATGAATAGACAGAAATTTGTACTTGAAGAAGTTTATAGAACATCACATACAGTAGGGATATGAAGAACTCTTGTTTAAATTGTGCAGAAGTAAGGGCACTCCAGTCAAGCAAAATAAATATATACATAGAAAGCTGTTACCTTGACAGAATGTAACAATACAGATGATTTGCAAATCGTTTTAGTTTTTACTTTCAAAATAGTCCTTGTTGAAACACCCCTCAGCATTTTGTGTTATGCGCTTAAGAAATCTTTCATTTTTGTATGTAATGTGACAACTCACCTGTGACTGCCAATATTGTTTTCATTTCAAACATGATTATTCATCCAAATTAAGTGCTATGCTTTGTACCCATCTTTTGTACTGTTGTAGGGTAATGCTTTGTCAACGTTTTTTTTTTCTCAAAGGTGTTTTTTGATTCTGTTTTTGCTATACAGCATATAATCTCTCGGTCAACCTTGGATAATAAGATAAATAAATAAATACAAATTTGCCTCACAAAGCCTGAATCAATCTTAAGGCAGATGGGATACAGCTGTCAGAAGGCAGGTACATTGAGACAGGGAAGAGTACTGTAAGTTTACAGTGACATACAGTAGAAGTAGTAGACATATACAGAATTATTGATTATTTATGCCTCTGGTAAAATAAAATAATACATGAAACTATCACACAAAAGATGCAATTTTGAAGACTATGGGTGTGCTATAGTATGAGTACAAACAAGTAGTCGTAATGAGTATGGCCATTCCCACTGCACCTCCCCCCCCGAGAAAGAGTCATTTTGATATTACTCATTATTTGGCGATATATAGGGCTGCTCCAATTAACAGATTAATCTGACCAATTAATCAACTAAAGATCGTGCAGAATTAAATTTTTTATATAAAATAAAATCAACCAATAGAAGATCATAAGTGAGCCGAGGCGGGACATAAACAGTTAATGGTCTTGAGCAGGTATAACCAATTGGAGAGTCAAAGATCTGCCCCTTGTTATGCAGGTGTCCAATCATGAGTGAGCAGAGACGCGACACACACCGTGGAACGTAATTTCCATTTCAGTTGAAGGTCTTGTGAGTTTAACCAATGGGAAAGTCAAAGATCTGCCCTGGTTTTGCAAAGGGTAGATAAAGTGTGCACAAAGAAGATTATTATTACAGAGTTCTGCAGAGCATGCTTGCCACCTGGATAGTGTTGGATTGGTCAATGATTCATTCTTCAGCAGGACAATGATCTAAAACAAACGCTACAGGGGCTATTGGAAACAGAAGGAAAGAACAGGTGTTGTGATATGCATGATATGGCCCCTTCAGTTGCCTGACTTGTTGCTGAACCAAGGCTTCTAAAGCTTTGATGATGTCACGTTACGTTACAGACTAAAGAAGTGATTTAAATACATAGAAAATATGATTAAATTCATAATAACAGATTATTGTTAAACTTTGCTTTATAATTATAATTTGCTGTGTCTTTAGAATTGCACACGGTGAAGAATTATTCAAAGGGTTTGACTGTGCACCACGTTAACTTAACAGACTGTCACATGTAAGTACTGTGGAATTACAGAAGACGCTATCGACCGCGTTTATAATTATGTAATTAAAGGCCCTAGTGATAGTTATATAGAGTACATTAGTAGGGTTTGCTGGAATGCTTTCCTTAGCTCAGTGTCCTTTAAATATTGTACTATTGTAGTGTAGTCTACAGTATAATAAATAGCATGAAGGGAGAGGAGACCAATACCACAGATTGTATGTCAAGTCCCTTGACCTAGTGTAGCAGCCTCACATTGTGAGCTGTGTCTAAGCTTATACTAGCAATTCTGTGCGCATAGCTTCTTAAGGGAAAGTATGAAAAAATACAATTAAGAAGAAAAACTAAAAAACAAAGAAAGAGCAGGTTGATGCAAAGAAGCTTTTTTTTTCATGTTGGGTCAACTTTGAATGGCTCAACACATTCTTTTTCTGAAGACAGGGTTATAGCAAATGACCTAGTCAAGCAGAGTGAAATGCAATAGGATGGGTTTACACCAGGTAGAGACAGCAGCAGATACAGATCAATAAATTGTAACCACTTAGATAATTACTTTAAAACAACATGCAAATAAACCCATTAACAGCAACGCTTAGACAGAAACCTGCACTGTATATGTTGATTAGTCAAGGTAAATGGAATACATTCTTTAAAAGTGTCTGTACAAGATTGATGGGACTAGTTTCTATAACTAGATGTACATCATTTACATAATTAGTTCCCTTTCATTCTAACAGTCCTATAGTTATTTGTCAAGTATCTGAATCTATATCTGGCATTTCTGACTGTTTAATTTGATAAATAGGGTGCACTCATCCATGAAATGTAACCATGTTCTGGGTGGTAGAAAGAGAATGTATATTTAATTTTTAGGTTAATTGCGTTAATTGAGTTGTATGTCACTTTACAGTGCAATGCCCATTTTAATATGTTGTCAGTGACCATTTTAAAGGACAGTACTCACTTACTGTAACTTTCTTTTCACTGTCGTTATGGTTAACTGGTGCTGCTTTTTACAGTATTATTTTAGGAATCTCTACTCCCTTAACTCTGTACAGAATAGCCTGTTTTTTAGGAATAAAATACAATGTGACATTCATGTAATGTTCCCAGACTGTTGTGCATGAAGCCAACAGCAGTCTGTAACCTTTTCTTTTAAAGATATCAGTCTGTACTTTAATCATAAAACAGACTGAAAACCATTATTTAAAACATAAATGCTGTACATGCGTTCAAAGCACTTGTTTAAACCCTGGACCTGGTGCTGCTCTAATTATATATCACCAGTGTGTATCAAGGTGAGCAAAGTGTACTTAATGATGACACAGTGTGTGCTCTGAGTTCCTGGTGTCAGGTACTGTAAGTGAAACAGGAGCTTAAGCAAAGGCAGCTCTGTCATGCCCTGTGCCTTTTTACATAGAATAAATGCAACTTACTTTTCAACATGATGATCAACTTACATATCAAAATTATTGTTTTATTATTATTGGCACCAATGCATTTTTGAAAAAATATATTTTTAAATATTTTGGAAATATCAGCTCTACAGGTGTTTTCTTCCAAATATATACATAAAAAATACACTGAAAGATACCATGCAGATTACGTGTAAGGAATATACTTCATTGATTTTAGTGTAAAATGTAAATGACTGTGACGCTTTGACGCTTATGAAAGAAAGAAAGAAGTTCTTCCTTTCCATAGGAATCATTCGTGGTTAGAAGTGCTGCCTGCAGTACAAGTGGAGCATCTGCCAGTTCTGCAGCAGTTACCTCCCCCCCATGCCTTCACTGCCCTGGATCAACAGAAGGCACTGGGTTAGTTTAATTACATGTCAGGTCTTGTCACCCTCCCTGCTAGGAGAACTATTGCAAAGACTAAGCGTATGCAATTGAGCTGATGTGCTCCAAACTAGAACTGGAATTAATAGTAAGGTGCATCATTTTGATTGATAAATTGCAGCAGATCCTTCTTCTTCTTCTTCTTCTTCTTCTTTATATTATAATGTACATTTAATGTCTAGTCGTATTAATTTCCACAAAAACAGAATAAATGTGAAGTAAAGTAATAAATGTACCCCACTATAAATGCTTTCCATAATCCTGTCTCTATCCTGTCAGGGGCAAGTTGAGTTCAGATATGTTTAAACACTTTAAAGTACTAAGGTACGTTAACTTATACATATACAACCAACTTTGGAAAACAGATTTGCAGTAAGCAAATATATCCACATGTAACTTAATGGCACTAACGTTTTATGTGGGAAGATAAATATGTGGTTTGTCTGCAGTAGCAAAGACAATAAAATAAAAATGAATGGATTTGTCAAGTTTCGGGTTTACCGGACTATTCAGAAAAATGTAAGGCTTTACAACTAAACCTTTTACATGATCAGCAACTACTGGAAACTACTTATGCATTTTCCACTGAAAAGCACATTGCAGTTTGAATGATGCTGTTCACCTTTCACACATCGCAGCTTGATCCATGGTTGAGAAGACATAGCTGGAGCTTACAGGTGAACTAGAATCTCATTAAGAGCTGAGATTAAGTAAAGGAGCACTGATTGGTCCCTGGAGTAATCTACATCCATGGATTAAATGTCAGAATTTAAAAGTTGCCCTTTTAATCATATGAGACCCCCAATGTGAAGATGTAAGCACAATTTCAAACACTGCTTTTCAAACCTATATTCCCTAGTTTCGATTGCCCGAGGGAAAAAAAGGCATTCAGTTAGGGCAGAATCCCATTTGTTTTTTCCCTGGTATACAGCAGAGCAGCTACCTGGACACATTAATACCCCACATGGATCTACAGCGCATCCCACCAGATGTGACCTTTCTTCTACCCCACCAAGATGATCAATATTTCAGAACCTAACTTCTTGCTCACTTAGAAGTGGTTGTTTGTTGTTTTCAGTTTTATATGAGCACTACTCACATTTACTCCAACCCTATTCTGCATGTAATATTATTGAGTATCACTGTACATTTAGTGTGTCTAATTACTGTGTATTTACACAGTAGTTACTGAGTAAATACCTACACATAATTACAATGTTATTATGCATAGTTACAATGTACTTCATGTGTAAATGTTTTTTTGCACGATATGACCCTAACTCTAAACCTAACCCTAAGTGATACAATTGTGTACTTACATATTTACACATGAACTACAGTGTAACTATTGTGACAAGATGACTGGGCGGTGACGTCACGGCAGAAGCAGGAACAAGAACGACAGAGAGAGGTGGAATTTGGTGGAGCTGAGTGAATGCTTTCGCTCAGCATTTAATGAATAAACAGACAGAAAATAAACAGTTGTAACAAAAACACACAGGACACGGCACTTGCGGCCAAAATAAACAGGTAAACAAAACGGACTATACAATAAACAAACACGGTGAGTAAGAAAACACTTATTATTCTTCTTATTATTATTATATCTTAGTTATCCTCCTCTACACACCCGTTCTCCACTCACTGAACACACCACCCCGAGTGAGTGAAAACATGCAGCTTTTATGCAGTTGTACCGAGACTCGATTGCTAGTCAATCATTCAATTGGAATCTCGGTACAACTACACGTGAATTAATTAAAGTGCAATTCCCCGTGCTCACATATTATTACTTTTTACTTGCACGTGATGTGATGTGCCATCCTCGTGCCTAAATACAAATATACAATTTAAACACAAGTGAAACACAGACCCGCTTATATCCCGTGTACCAATGCCTATACACCAACACACACAACACGTAACATATAACATACACAGGGGGGGCACTTTGCCACAATATGCATAATAACATTGTCATTATGTGTAAGTGCACATGTATTTACGAAGTAACTACTATGTAAATACACAGTAATAAGAGACACAATGTAAAGTGTTACCATTATTGAATCCAAGGAATGGGAAAAACAATGTAATGCATGTATAGGTCTCAGGTGTGGCTTTTTGTAGAAAGTTTGGAGCCTTGGATCCATGTGACATTTATTCTTATTACTGCTGGCCACAGTAATAAGAATAAACACTAATGTCCCTAAATCATTTTGCTAAAGGTGTAAGCAGATATAATTTGACACATCAATCAACTACCTTGTAAAATAAATACATAACTGATTAAATTAGATTGTACACGTTTGTCAGAACCAGATGAGCAGAAGCATTTCCCATTGGGGTGACACATGCTGTTATTACACATATACAGAGCTGTGTATGAACATGCTTTCATTTTATGACACAATTTACACTTCCATTAAACTGTTGGCCAGGATCCAAGGAACTGGTTTCTCCAAACCCATTCCAGGGAACAACCATTTATCAATAGGCAGCCTTCAAACTAAATGTACAATTTGGGATGTGTATTACTCTATATAATGCAAAGGAACAAGGCCACCACATTGGCTCCAAAGCAATTATATACAGGACCTACCAGAACCAAAGGACAGTCTATCATATTTGTATGCTGTTGTGCTTTTCTGGCTGCACTAACCAAGATGTCTCAGGGTACAGTGCAGTACATTGCATACCAGTCAGCTGCTAATTTCCAAAGAAAGTTGCTGAAAAAAGAAAATTGAAGTCCCTGTATTTCACACAGTGTAGCATCTACTCTGTGTACTGTAGGAGCAATCCTCCAGCCTGAATCTCATTTTATATATGCACAAACAGGGGTGAAATTCTCAACAAAAAAGTGCAGGTACTCATATGCACAGCTGGTACACAATACATTTATGAATATAAAATAAGCCTTAAAAAATACTGATAAAATATAACAAATTCAAACATCAAATGTATCTATCTATCTATGTATTGTACTACTTTTTTGTTCTTCTAAAGCAGTCAATTCTATTCCTTTTTTAGCTTAGAGATTCCAATTACTTTGGTTGTTATATTGAAAACACTGCCAGCACTTACCGTATATAGCTATACTAACAAAAAGGGTGTTTTCCTAATGCAGTAACAACAATAATAATAATACTCTTTCATAGATGAAAAGGCCAATTTGATGCTGGCAGGCTTGCTGTGTATGATTGTATTCAAGTTGAGGCAACATTATCATTTCTAAAGGTATTCATCATGAGTTATGTATAAGCCTACACAGTGGGCTCCCAATCATACAGTGAATGGTAAGTATTCCTCTCTTATCTGTGAAGAGACCCATTTGTTCATTACTGAATAATGTGTTTTGTGCTTTATAGAGCAGGGTTACTGCCCAATGAGCCATTCAAGCAGATGAGATCTACTATATTTGCTTTTCCATTTTCTCCAGTATCAGTGAGACTCAGATTAAAATCCATGGCTCATTAAGCATGGAGGGAGGTGTGCAGATTTGCAGAGAAATATTACAGACTTGTCAGGATTGCTTTGTCCCAAAGTGAAAACTTATCTATAAAACCTGCACACAATTACTTTTTAATGATTTCACAGTGGCTCATTAGGAGAGCAACCACCACAGAGACGTTTAAGAGTAATCTTGCATAATGAACAACAGATCCAACCAGAGAGCAGATTGGTGGACTATTAAATGTTTGCTTGGTTTGTATTTGAACATGTACTAATCTGAAAGGCATAATGACAGCTTCTGGAAGGCAACCTGGTGTCTAAATGTATTTTTTAAATGATATGATAGTGATGCATGCAAACACTAAAGAATCATGAGTATTCTTGTCAAAACAAAACTTCCAGATGATACCCACCAACCCACTCAAGTAATTGGGATCTTGTACAAGGAGCAAATACAGCTGCAACCTTTACAAGTTTTAATAAAGAAAAAAAACAGAAAGGTAGCGAGGATCCATTTTCAGAAGGTAAAAGAAAAGTGGCACTCTATTCTAGTGAAAGCTTACAGATTCCAAAGCACCAGCTGTGCTGATACATTATCTGTGTATAAAGCTGACAGCTCTATAAACGCTGACTTTTCACTAGCAATTTCATGCAGTTATGTGAATGTTATCCATTTCCTTTCATTTTAAAGGTTTTTATCAGATGCAATAGTCACTTTTCTTGAAGAAAAAGCACTGACATATACAAGTACTCTGGAACAGTACAAGCAAGTCTAAATAACAAACCATTTGTTCTCAGACCACACGTAACAAATAATTATGATTGAGAATCATTACACAGGTGTAATTCGTAAAACACTGAAATGCATTTGATTTGCTACCTATATATTATTGCATTATGGAAACACATATGTGGAAGTTCTGAATTGATTTTAGTGTGAAACATATTGCTACAGTATATCCCTGTGGACACAACAATCAGCTCGAAAAATCTTTTTTATCCACCAATTGTACGCAATCAGATTGATCTAATAGGGCGTACGTAATGATTAAGGAAAAAAACCGAAGCTGTTGCCCCAGTTCTATAAAACAAAATATAAGCTGTGTCCTGTTGTGACCTGGTAACATCAGTCATTTTCAATCTGATTGATCATTTAAGATAGTATATTTTGGGGTAACATTAGGATTTGCAGTTATAAGCATTTTCAATAATAATAATAATAATAATAATAATAATAATAATAATAATAATAATAATACAGTCAATGGTACTCTGTAACTGTTCTTTTAGACAGCTGTTTTTCAGTTACCTTGGTCCACAAAAACATTCTCAGATGTGTAAAATAGTTTTACACAGTACAGAGATAAAATATGAATTTTACTTGAAATGAACGTAACATACAATATATAGAGGATACTAATGTTATTGAAGTACTGTGGTTATTCCACGAATAAGGATAGAAAGCACAACACAGCACACTATGTATTGTACATTCATGTTCAGTTTATAACAAAGGTTTGAAAATAATATATATATATATATATATATATATATATATATATATATATATATATATATATATATATATATATATATATATAAATGCCAGCTGTGAATTTGGGGAATTGCTGTGCTGTCCTTGTGTCAAGCTCTGCATCTGCTTTGAGTAATCCAGAGCTGTATAAGTCACCCTGTAATTTTGTCTTAGTTTTTATTTGAATGAATGTAAGAAAATGAGATCAGCTGTAACACTATATACAAATAAGTTGGACAATAAATCTTTCTACGATTGTCTTGTGAACATTATGCTATTCTTTCTAATAATGTATTTAAGGAAAAGAAGGAGGAAATGAAAGCATAGTTTTCTAGGTCCATCTTTTATAAATATCTCCTCCATTGTATGTATTTACTCTTCAAAATGTTAACCTGACAGCACTGGTCTAATCCTGGTAGTCATGCCCCCTGGATAGTTACTGTACATCTGAGTTTCCAACAAGCCACAAGATCACTATGCTTTTTAAATATAGGATAATGGGAATAAAAGTCTATTTATTCTGAAGTATATCATGGATTCATAAACATATGTGGATTCCTAAATGTAGCAAATTAAGGACGAGATTAAACCAAACTGTGTATAATAAAACACAATTAAAAAACTAGTTATTAACTCCCAAGATCATACTTTAAAAAATAAAACTAAACACATTACAAAATGGTTGCTATCAGTATTGATACCAAATCTATTACTACAAATGTCATTCCCTTGAGTAGCATAGCATACAGGCTGATTTAAATAAGGCGCTTGGTCCATAGGCCAAAGTGCAGCTCTAGTTCTGCCTCCAATTAAGCAATGCTGGATCAAGTTAAAGAGTGTGATGACAACATCCTGAAGTACTGAGCTGTTGAAACTGATTGGATGAAAGGCAAAAAAATATCCATAGGCTTGTGCGTAAAGTCTTGCACATGTTATGACAATTAGTCTGGAAGCTGTGACAACTCCAAAGGGAGTCATAATATGTATGCCAGAATATACTGTATTATCACACAATGATATAGCTAGCTAAGTGCAAAAAAATAATATGAATAATATATGGATCAGAATATACTGTATTGTATTATCACACAATGATATAGCTAGGTACATGCACAAAATATATAAATAGAATAATGTATGTTATATTATCACACAATAATATGTCTCGAGTTGGTTTTCAGCAGTATTGGACGAGTGGTACAGCCACAATGTTATATTGTCCCAAAGGACATAACTTTTCGCTTGTATTTAGGAATTCATTTTAAGTTTCACTTGTTAAAAAGAAACTGCACATTTACATTAAGATTACATTAACCACCCATGTTGTAGTTTTGTTTTATTAAAGCCTTTTCATCTTTGTTTTCTTCTGTTTCATTTAGCTGTGCCTCGTTTACTCTTATGTGCTACTGTTGACATTAACTGTGCCACTTTTTTCTTCTTTTTTTCAGGTGGACTCTACTGTCTTCACTGGGAAAGTTGGTGCTGTACCAGTTCTCTGGAGTTTAATCGTCAAATTTATTAAAGAAAATAGGAGAAATTGATATCAAAATATGGAACTGTTCTATTGACTATTTATCAATGTTAAAAAAGTGTCAAATTCATGGCCTACAGCCCTAACAGTTCAATGTCTCATGAAGGGACTTCATTAAGGTACAGTGATAACTGTACCCACCAGTAATCTTAACAGGGATTGACTGTTATCTGCAGTCGGATATGCAACAGATTACTGTACTAGCAAAAATAAAAGTAGAAATGATCACTGGATCAATGGACACCCTCTCTTCAAAATCACTGTCTCTGTGGGTACAATGCTTTATTTTTATTGGAATAATATGTGTATTGTATATTGACAATCAGTGGCAGTTCACATTTTGAAACAATTTAGATTTATATTCACACATTTGCGTGATAATTATGAATATCAGCATGTTATGTGAAACAATTTTAAATGTGTGTAAGCACAGGTCTGCTTACCATTATTATTATTAATTTCTTAGCAGACGCCCTTATCCAGGGCGACATACAATTTTTACATACAATTACCCATTTATACAGTTGGGTTTTTACTGGAGCAATCTAGATAAAGTACCTTGCTCAAGGGTACAGCAGCAGTGTACCCCACCTGGGATTGAACCCACGACCCTCTGGTCAAGAGTCCAGAGCCCTAACCACTACTCCACACTGAAACAACATCAAACACACCCAGACATTGTTTAATTAAAGTATGGCTATATGACTCAATTAGCAAGCTCTCCAAATGCATTATTTGCATAAATTGAGGTGCTTTACAGCTAATGTATGAACATTCAAAGATAAGTGTGAAAAGTCATGGTTACAGAATATATCAATGTAATGTGTGAAAATACTAATTATCACACTCCAAAATAGAGAATATGTATTGTCTGAAGAATCGTGTTCCCATCAGCCTATAGAATACAGAAATAGACATAAAGGGCATGATCCAAAATGTGGGGGAACTAAAATCTGGCTGGGTTTTTCACCCACTAATTAAGAAAAGTTTGGTTTGTGAAATATCAGGTAATACATTATATAGCAACAGTATCCACCACTGTTTAGATCATCATATTTGTAACTAGCATACCTGCCAGAATTTTGCCTCTTTTCCACTGCACAACCAAGCCACACTGGGGCCGTACAGAGCCCTCACGGTGCTGTTAAGGAGCGTCTGGGTTGTTTTTCCACCGCAGAGCCGAGCCTTGCTACTGGCGTCACACGCAACAAAAAACAGCTGTTGTTAATTATTGTTATAAATTAACTCAGTTTGCCAAAAGATGCGCAAACAAATGGTGTTCAAAAATTAATAGACCAACAGTACAGCTGTATCTTGTATCGCTATATTTTGTAAATATCTTTAGGAATGTCTTTATAGTCCACTTTACTGTTTTACAGGTTTTAACATCTAATTTTACTGATTATATCGACTTAATAAAGTTTAATTAGTTCTGTTGAAGGGGAAAAAAGAATATTTAAAAAATGTGATTTGCCAAAGATATCGTGTTTTAAGGGGAGGCTGTGTGGTCCAGTGGTTAAAGAAAAGGGCTTGTAACCAGGAGGTCCCCGGTTCAAATCCCACCTCAGCCCCTGACTCATTGTGTGACCCTGAGCAAGTCACTTAACCTCCTTGTGCTCCGTCTTCCGGCTGAGATGTAATTGTAAGTGACTCTGCAGCTGATGCATAGTTCACACACCCTAGTCTCTGTAAGTCTGCTAAATAAACTAATAAGGATAGCTGTTGTTTTTTTTCTAGAGCTGTTTTTTGTTTGAGCGCTTAAAAAACGAAGCTGCGCGACCGCAACGAGAGCCATAGTTTTATTTATGGTACAGCTGTATTTTGTTTTACTATATTTTTGAAAATAAGTTAAGAATTGTTTTATGGTCTGCTTTTTTCTTTATATTAATATAATGAAGGTCAAGGATGAGAAATTTGGTAGAATTTTGTGTTTTTGAGTTAAGTGTACGGTACCGAGCCCTCACGGGTCAGATGCGCCACTGGAGAAGGGTAATTTCATAGAGGACTGACTTGTTGGGTCTCAATGGAACATCTATATCCAAGACTGCACACATTACTAATAATCCATAATATCAAAGCATTCTATCCCCATCTTCCCTGAAGGAACTGGTACCAGGTAGTGGCAAATATTGAGGAATCGAACCCACATCACTCCTGAGCAACCCCATACCATGGGAAATATTGAATACAATCTAAAATACTACATACTATATCGTTAACTCTTTTCGCTCTGATTGGACTGGGCAGGTAACACATGTATTGTCTGTGGAACCTATACATTGGAACCAGTCTGTCTATGTTAAATTAGACTTCTATACATATTCGATCCTGATATTGATCTGATAAAGCCATTTGACAGTTTGGCTTCTATCAGATACAGTACATTATAGTACTACTATCTACAAAACCTGGAACATTCCTGAAATGTCCCCAGTGGAGCTCGTCCCAACGTTGACTAATTGTATACAGTGTGTCTGCACGAATGATCAAAGATGCTGTGGAATACCAACTTCATTTTCTCAGAGGCACTAGTAGGATATGCTTTTAGCATTTCGCACTGAACAGCAGTAATGTATATAGCGATATGGTTTAATCTTCTGATAGGAATTCTGCCAACCAATCAAAAATCACTGTTATATCTGCAGAATACATTCAAACTTCTTCTTCTTCTTCTTCT